>JADDOH010000234.1:0-174522 GCA_016648135.1 Agrypnia vestita | reverse complement strand
TAACATATATTACGTGCGAGTGCATGGAATAGTTAATAAAAACAGGATAATATACATTAATATAAATTAATAATATATATTAATAGCAATACAAAAGAACTACAATAGCCGATTTAGTATATGATATTATTTTTTCTAACTAGGAGGCATTTTTACTGGGCAACCCTTTTGGTACATGCACAAGATTATAACGTATACAATAGTTTCATATATATTGTTGCAAAATTAAACAACCCATGTCTTATTCTACATCAATTTATCTCAAAAGTTTTTGCGGTATTTAATAATAAAGACTCACAGAGACCAACTGCAATCTACACGATTGTTTTAGAGCACTAAACTTTAAATAATTGATTTGCGGTATCCTTCCAAGGCGACAATTTTAAACGTGTTTCCACTGTGTACGAGAGCTTAAGCTAGATCTCAAATATAAGGGCCCAGACTATGAAAAATGAATAAAAGAGAGACTGGAGAGTCAGACAGTTCAATCACTCCCTGAAAACGATTAGTTTGGACACTGAACCGAACCGACTGACAAATTGATACTACGGTAAATAGTTTCGTAGAACCAATTAATCAAAGTGTAATGTTGTGATGAATTGTTTATATAATATCATCGGAATTGTGAGTTTTCACTACTGTTTCATTTAAAGAACAAACTTTGTAAGAAATTACGTAAAAAGCTAATTAAGTTTACCAGTTTTATTTATAAAATATTTAAATTTTACTGCTTTCATTACGTAAAAGGTGGTGCTTATTGTAGGGGTACTTGGTATTGATTACATTGAAAATATAGGCACTTTTCACACACTTCTACCATTTCATTTAATGACCACTCACCCTTACGGCCGTAATCGTAAGCCTACCATACCAGCCGATCTTTACTAAAACCATCTAATATCTGCATTACATCGTCGTCAGAGAAGTGTGTCACGATGTCTTCCTCTAGCGCCAAGTGAGAGACCTTAGAACTATATTGATACCATTAAGGAGCACCCTTAATTTAAATTTAAATTACACGTTGCCGGTCAGTACTTCAGAATTTACTGTGTAATAAAAATAATGTTAAATGAATAAATAATGAAATCGTACTATGCTGAGGGTATAGAAGCAAAGTCAATACTTCGTGCAATGTTATATGTACCTTCAATACTTTTACAAAAATATTTAGATATCCCTGTCCGATCAAATTTTACAATATCAGTCTAGGATATTGCTCTTCCATGCCTAGAATGTTTTGCAATATCAATCTAGGAAATTTATCTCCCATACCTAGAATGATTAATTGCTTAAACAAAATTTCGTCCAGTTTTATTATAAACGCCAAGACTCAAGATCAGTTAAAAGACAAAGTCAAAAGCACATTTTTCACGTTTTAGATGATTACACTTCGTAGTTATTTAAACACGCGCATTTTTCTATTTATATGTCAGTTATCTCGATTATTGGCCTAACTTATCAATTCTTTAATTTTTCAATTTATCAATCAATCAAAGAACACAATAAGTTTTAGATACTATTTTTGGACATTATTTTTTATTTCTTACCCAACATAGTTTACTCTATAACCCTTGTTTGCCTTAATATATTTTTAAACTACATCTTAATGTCACACTTACAAGGAGTTTCGTAGCTAGTAGCAAAAAAATGTTCACATTTTTGCATGGCTTTAATCGTTTTATTTGACTTGTATCAAAGCGAATGATTTTTTTATAATCCATATTAATTACATACATGGTTGTCTAACGTTTTTCAAAAAATAAGTCAGAATTATTGAAAAAATAACAAAAATTTTGATAGTGCTTATCTTCGTAAATGTTAATATTTCACTCAAAGTATAAATATTATTTTCTAATTAAAATTAAATGAAGAAGACTGCTCCAAAGTTTTTGCTAGTAGCTGATAGACACCCCATAATCGTGGTCATTGAAGACCTGTTCATATACATATTTCTTGACAAACAGACTAAAAACACGTCATTATTAAGCCCGACATAAAGCATAAATATTTTATTAACATTTTGAAGATAATATGATTCCATGAAATACTTTTTAAGATACAGTAAATATAAATTATTTTTTTACGACAAAGAAATTATAATTATGATAGGAATAAATTCCTACGCGAATGTCAAAGTGGACTGCAGGTAGTTTATTATTTTTTAACCACGAAATTAAAAATGATGTTATTGTAATAAATAAATTTAAAAAAACGTTCAAACCAAAGCTTAGAGTATCACAAATTTGTGTTCAAGTTTTGTTGTTCAATTCTGTTCAAACAGAATTGTTTCCTAGAATCGTGCAGAATTACAAAAAACCTTCATTAATTAAATATGCAATTATGGATTATAAACGGATAAGCTAATGTATTTAAGAAAATAATAAATTCTCTTATTTTAACTAAAATCAGACTTACTTTTCAAAATGCAAAGCATATTTTAAATGTTAAATGAAAAATAAACATCATTTTGTATAAGCAATGACAAGATCAAAATCATTATTGTATTGTATGAACAAGAAATGTAGGACTCACTGCTTTCAAAAACAAATCTGGATTAAATGAAAGGAGTACAAAAGCCTGAAACCGGATAGAAATTTAAATTAAAGATAATATTATCTTACAGTTGAGTGCCCACCATGGAGCCTTCTTTGTTCACACTCGCAGGAAAGGCGTTTTGTTTCCTGCATAATAAAATTCGAATGGACCTCTTATTTTCTGTAGTCACAGAAAAGTTCTTATAAACGCCCAAGAAACTGCGTCTTGCTCATTGTAGATTGGATGGTCGTAAAAGTTTAATGAAACCTTAAAACAAATATTGTGTCATTGGTGAAGGAAAAAAGCTTGGAAATAAGTGTTCTCAGATCGAATCCATTATATTTTTATTGTACAGAGAGGAGGTTATTGGGCGACAGCGCGTCATGTCGCCATGGCGAGACGTCTCAGGTTTTCAAGGTGGCGACAAATAATTTTTTTAACGTGTGACATCTCATAAAAAATGTGCCTGGCTGTCTGGTAAATAATCAATAGATCAAAGTTATCAATATTTATCACCATTTTATGAAATGCTTGATTGGATTAAATTCAAATGCGAAAGTCAAGGTGGCGTTCAGGGAGTATATCATGAAAATAGTGAACCGTCTGGTTACTAATTAGTTCCTTCATTGTTATGTTAGAATAGCTGTAACCCAAAAATATTTAAAAAAAAGATAATTAAGTTTTTATACTATACAGAAGTTACGGACGTTATACGAAATTACGAGGGGCGGACGCATGGATAAACAACGATTATGTTTGGGTTGTTTATCTGCACTAGATTTTGTATGTTTTTTTTTATATTTGCATCGGAATACCTATTATAAATAAACATTTTTTATTTGTCTGTATGTTGTTAGTTTTATTGTGTTAATCTTAGTTAACCCACTGAAAACCAGATGTGTCATATTTGGTGGGATCTATGCTTTAAAATTAAAAAAAACATTTAATTTTCTTCAATAATTGCGAAATGACTAAATGGTAACATTTTTTATATCATTTATAGGAAAAACTTGTATATATCACTAATTTATTGAGCTATCAACAATCAAATCGTATCGGGACCAATGGTTCCTTCATCAGGAAACAACGTACTACAATAAAATTAAAAATTAAGATATATACTTTAATAAACACAAATAATAAATGTGTGAGAGATGAGTAACTAATTAAGAACTAATGCGAACTAACTAGATGGTAAAAATTTGCAAAAAGGACCCGGTAATTTAAAATATTTACTTTGCTATTAAAACTTTTTATTATTTCTCATTTCAAATGAATCCAACTGTAATCCTAAGTTTGTAAAATTCATTCAGAAGTACATCATTAGCTTCAGTTACACGATCACCACTGCTCTCATTGAGAGGAAGACACAAATTCGACGAAGAGAGTTCAGTATGAAAATTAAAAGAATATTGATGCGACATGTATTCCATATTTGCATATTTATAAAAATGCTTTGACAATTTTATTTTATTGAAACATCTCGTGTTCAGCAACGCAACTAAACGCCTCTGCCTCGGTCTAAGAATCTTTCCCTTACTTGCTTGAGATCTTCAATTCTTTGAACGATCTGTCGAGAATATGTCAGCTCAGATTATCATGTTCTCACGAGATCCAAAATCGATACGAACTTCATAATCCAGTAATCAGTGACTGAAAATAAGATTTAAATACATATGGTTGCAAATATTCTAGAATAATTTGCATACAACTAAAAATCAATAAAATACCCCAGATGATATCTGAACACTCGAGAAATAACTTTTCCAATATAAGCGGTGGCGACATTACATAAGTCAGCCTTTTTTCAGCGGTGAAAAACCACAGTAGCCAGCAAATAAAGTAGCAAAGTACCTACGTGAGCGAAATGTTCTCGAGTGATAATTAGTAGGTACAAATTTCGAAATAGTGCTCCATTTTGTATCATATTATGGAAAGACATCAAATGAAAATTTATTCATCAGATCCCATGATCCCAGATGACAAAAAATAAATTATTATTTAATCAATTAATAATTTCCCAACCAATGATATTTTAAAATGGAGAAAATAACTCCACTTTGTGGGCCTTACATGAATGTACGGGCACGTAATATGTATTTTTTTTCAATAATATTATTAAAAAATATGTTTATCTTAAACTTATTAAAATCATTGTAAAATTTGTCAAATAGTTAACATACAATTTATGTTTTGAGAAAAACTGTTTTTAAAATATAATTATCATATATAATATATATAGATATATATTTTGTGAATGTTTTTTTTCACTTTTTATTACAAATTTGACAACTTTTTCATTTCAATAAATTAACATAATAGACATTGTTATTTTAAAATAAATACCAAAAATAAAATAAATTTAAGCTATTTGAAAAAGATATATATATTAGAAAAAAATTAAATAACGCATATTAAAAAATTAAACAGCTGATTTTATTTACAGTGTGCATATAAGACAATGTAATAATAAAAAATAAAAAATAGTTAAGTGAAGCTTTTTGAATATACTGATTGCATATACGTGAAGTCATTTATTAAAAAATATCGTTTCATAATGTATTATTTAATATTGCTGAAGTTTTTCTTAAATTTAGTACAGTGTGTTATTATTAATAATGTTGATCTATACAAAATTGCAAAATAAATGTTTGCCCAAACAATTGCAATTAAGCACACAACAAACATTGCTATGAATACAAAGGCCTACAATAGCGTTCAACGTTAAGAATCATTCAATACTTTTTAAATATATGTAATATTTTTGTACATATATTTTTTAATTTCTACAGGATTATTTTGTAAATGAATGCAACCAAATACCTAGTCGTTTATCAAGAAAACATTTATAATTCAATTGTGATATCAGATGTCAACTAATTTAGAAGTAAATATTCAATATGCTTTATATTAACTGAATTCCAATAATTACCTCGTTTACGCGAATTTATTTTCCTTTTCCTCAGCTTCCTTCTAGATAACGTCATTTTAAATTAACCATTCCAAAAATATTCATTAAAAATGTTTACATTGGTCATTTATGTTAATCTCGCTGAGCTACTATACCTATTGTTCATTAAATACAAAATAAAATAAATTTTCTTAGTTAATCTATTAAAATATGTAGATATATTTCTAATAAATTGTTTTTTTGCTTTAACAATTGAATTTAAAAATAAAACGAATAATTAAGTAATATTCTTATATGTAGGTACATATTATTTTCTGAGAACACAATTACTTGATTTTTTCCATAGGGAGATTTATTAATTAAGATAAATTATAGAAATCTCACAGCGACGAAGCTATTTATATGAAAAATATATATGAAAGTCTTAATAGGGTGGCCGAGAGCTTATGACTCGTATGAGCCGGCTGAAACGATGCAACGTTCACGATTCCACAGTAAGAACACATAATATTTTCAATTTTTTAAAGTTGTAGGTATATGCGTATGCTCTTAATCAGTATTCCTTCAATTATTTGAAGGGGTTTCTTCTGGATTATATTTTATTGGGAATTTAGTCGTGTTTTAACGACCTTTTTGGCCAACGTTTCGGATCCCATCGCAGTATATTGTTATGAGTTTAGTTTTATCTATTGTCAATCAGAGTACCGGGTCGCATCGAACTTCTTGCTCTTTCTTGTTGTATTGTGAGGATGATGTCGTTAGTGTTGGCTTGCAATACCGTGTCGAAAGCAGGATGAAACTTTCAGTGTTTAACAACAATAACAAAAGTGCGTGGGTTGCACTGTACATGTAGTGATTTTCGGTAAAATATAATTTTGTCTATGATCAGCATGTATTATACACTCGTGCAACTGTCAACCAAGATTATCACTAATTTGTTTTTGAACTGCACCGTGCCATAAAGAATCATCATCATCATCATTCTTGGCTCTACAACCCATGGTGGGTCTTGGCCTCCTCAATAATTTTCCTCCACTTATCTCGGTCTAGTGCCAGCTCTCTCCAGTTTCGAAGGTCGAAGGCAGAGATATCTTTGAGGACGTTGTCACTCCATCTTAATTTTGGCCTTCCTAAGCTCCTTCGCCCTATTGGCCTTGAGTTTAGCAGGGACTTTGGTGCTTGATGCTCGGACATTCTCTCCACATGACCTAGCCACCGAAGTCTTCCCAGTTTTATAAATGTTGTGACTCCTTAAATAGAGTATAGAGCTCATTGTTGTAACGTCTGCGCCAAAGTCCATTTTCTAGAACCAGTCCGAAGATACGCCTCAAAATTTTCCTTTCAAAAACGTCCAGTGCTCGCTCATTCCTCTTAGTTAATACCCACGTCTCAACTGCGTACGTGAGCACTGGCCTAATAAGTTTTGTACACCAATATCTTGGTGTTTCTGGACAGCAGTCTGGATTTTATCTGCTTTGTAGGCGGAAAAAACAGCGATTTGCACTCACTATGCGCTTCTGGATCTCCTCTGTAGTATTGTTGTTGCTTGTTATCAGGGATCCTAGGTATGTTAATCTTGGTACCGTTTCAAAATTTTGACTTCCACACGAGAGAGTTGGGATTTGTTGGGTGTATCCTACGGCCATGTATTTGGTCTTCTGTTGGTTTACTGCTGGCCATAAAGAATACATTAAGGTTTCTGACTCTGGATGATATATCGCTGTAGTGATTGATCTTTCTAGGTAGAGGAAAAAATAGCTCAGATTGGTTTTATAAATTATAAATTTAGTGTTATACTTTAAACATTAAAAAGTGAGATAATAACATATTTTTCAATTTATTATAAGGCGCTATCCACTGAACGGCCAGTTCATGTCATACGTATGAATGTAATTATTAATTCGTTTATTTTTATTATTTTTCATCATTGGTAGTTAAACAATGATGAATAATAATAAGTTGGTTGTTAAACAAATGGTCAGGCAGCAGCGGGTAACGACATATTTTAACGCTCACGGGAAAGCCTTTGTGTTGCGACACAATTCGGTTATGTTCCGTAATTGTACCGAAAACCTTGGCTTGGTGTTCCGTTTCCGTTGTCGGCGCGGCCTAGCGTCACTGGGTCACATGAAAATAAAACCTTTTTCTGGTTTCGGACTATAAATCAAAAAGATAATTCCCGCAAGGGTCGCTCCAGAGCAGGACTAGAAAAAAACTACTAGAAAAAATGTTATTTTTAAAACCTCCTTCCAATATAAAACAAGATGAATTCGCAAAATAATTTAAATAGAAAAATACGAGTTTAGTGGAAAACTTAAGAAACAATAAATAAATAATTTTAGGAATAAACCTTCCATGTATTACAAAAATGTTAAATCATGTTCACAAAAAATAAAATATTACGTCGACTGCTAAGAAAATTATTGTCAGTTTTTATAAAAAATGCACTTTTTCCTAAAAATCACAGAAGATACCTAGCTGTTCTAAGGTCACGGTATATCAAATTATATCAAAGAAATTTTCTTTCTACATACAGGTTCTTGTATATTACAATTGGTAAAAAAATATTGTGTTTGTTAAGGTGTTCAAAAGCAAAAAAACATTTAACATTTTTAATTGAAACTTTTTGATTCGATACTGCTCACAATGAAATAAAAACATACTTGATAGATTCTCATTCTGTGAACAACTATCAATACATACAATTCTTAAGGGACAATTAGGAATCTTTTTCCATTTTTCCATTTCAAGTGTAGGTAATTACATTTCAAATAAATTATTTAGAAAATCAAATAATTGATGTATAAGCATTTCATTATAGATTTTTTAATAAATAAAATATTTTTCTCCTATATACAAAGAAAGTCCACCAATTTTACTGGCTTGTAGTGTACAAATAATAGATGATTAGGCAAATTAAATTGAAAAATTATTCAATAAAAAATAAATAATTTCAGTTTTAAAATAAACCATAGCTAGAATAAATCGATGTCGATACTTTTCGAACCCACGTTTTCAGACGGAATCTGAATCAAATCCTTTAACCACTGTACCATAGCGGATGATGCGAAGCGAGTGAATATTCTCGAGTTTAATGGAAAGTATTAATATCACAATAATGTTAATAATTTAGAAAGTATAAACATCACAAACATGATTATAATATATATACATAAATAAATGTTAATTTATTTTATTGCTTAATAAAAGTAACTGGTGCAGGATGTCTACCAAAAAATAATAAAGAAACGAGGTTAGTTTACATCAAATTCAAGATCTATCAATCTTACTTACTTCGAACGAATTATTGTTCCGACTTTACAAAGCTCAATGTTGGTGACGATAATTTATTGGTAATTTTCGTGAGAGGTGTATGTTAAGGAGGAGGAGGTAAGAAAGTGAGTCGTAAGACCTCTCATAAATTTGTACACGAAGCTTGCTTCGAGCAATCTGTCTCCCACAGAGTACTGCCTGCACTGTTTGTATATCCGGTTCCTCCCGAAAAGCTTGCAGACCACTCCGTTCTAGGTGATTGTAACACCACTTACCTGGCATTTGAGTTTCATTGAGGCATTATTTAAAAAATACATATTTAGTATTTACATTTGATGAAATAAAATAGAAACTGCAGTTTAACCTAGTAAGATATAGTTTATTATAAGAGAATAAGCTTAATAATAGAAAGCAGAATTGCGCGTAGCTTAACAGATAGGGATACACACTATCTATCCCTATCTGTTATTATACAGGATGTCTCATAGCTGGTAGAGTTAACAAGTTGTGAGAAAGCTTCGATGGTCACTGTCTTCTATGTATTACTGTACTGTATATTTCCTGAAATAAATAAAATTAAAAATAAAATACAACTGTTATGGATTCTAGTAGCTCGTTGGTTGATCGATGCAAAAAGGGACTGCTTTAAAAACATAAAAGGAACTAAATAAATAGTTTTTTTATATAGTTTGTTGATTTAGTTAAGATTCTAGTGATCTAATTAATGGTCATTTGTTTGCGTTCCATTCCAGGAGACCAGCAAATTCATTCTATTTCAATAATTAATTAAAAATAGGGCAAATTTGCTGGAACGAATTACAAATATATTTGATAAATAAAAATAATTCCTTTAATGAAAATATTTTTTAAAATAAAATAAAAAATAGGATGATTATCTATACAACCGATCTGATTTGAAATTGTGATGTGGGTAAATGTACTCAAAATCAGCAAAATTACTTGTCAGAAAACTGTACTCGTAACAAATTTAAAAAAAAGATGCATTGGTTCGACAACTAAAGTTCTCCGCAGGATTTTTTCCTGATTCGTAATTTATAAGCAAGAAAGTAAATGTTTTGACGTGAATAAATCTTTAAAATCAATTCGGGTTAAGGGGTGTATTTTCAATAACCAAAATGAAATCCTAAGTAAGCATTCCTCAGATGGTTACAATGCAGCTGGAAGCAAATGGTGTCAGTGAATTCAGAACAGATTTCGTCCGCCTTCTCTTTGTGCCCTGCATAAATTGCCACGTTAAGTTAATTTCGGAATTCAGTAGTTTTTGAAGCTTCAATTTAACAGTATTATGTATTATGAGTAGGTATGAAATATAGTGACAAATGTCCGGAACAACCGCATTATATGTCTTTATTGATTATTCTTAATGTATTATATATAATTATGCAAAACTAAACTTAGGCTAAGCAGCTTGCTAATTGCTTCAGTTTCGCGGCCACTTTACGTATTTTTGAAATAGATAAAACAGATAAAAGAAAATTACATTATATAAAGTACCGCTTAACTGGGTTGTATTTCAGAGTCTTGCTGCCAGGATTTGATGGTCAGCACAAATAAAGTGGTTTGATGTTGGTTAAATACACGCGGAATAAGGAAAAAATAAAATATAATAAACCGTTTTCAATAACACGAACTTTTTTAGTCTAATGGTGAAATATTGGCTTAAATATCCATACAATTGGGGTTCGAGTATCTTCCCGGAAGACATATAAGTTAATCCTATTTTAAAAGTCTGAGAATAGTAAAAATATAGATTTGTTGCGTATTCCGCGTAAGCATTTTTATTTTGTAAATCTTTTCCAGCACTGGTCGCGAAATTCAGGTTAGTTTCGTTTGCCGTGTGTATGTTTTTTCCATTTGTATCTAGATTCAATATTTATGGAGATTCAGGATGATGTACCGAAGTACTTCCGGGTCAAATTTTAAGAAAAGTTTGACAAAAATATGATAAGTTCATATCCACTATTGTATAGATTTTTAACGGATGGTGGTTTCGTGGGCTCGAGTCGAAAGAGATAATTGAAATAATGCATTGAAAATTTCTGGAAGTGATGTCATGAGATCCCCTAAAATAGATGTTATTTCCATAAAAATCTACCCTAAAGGGTAACACCAACCTGGTAGCCTGATATTTGGGTAGAAATTGGGTGATTTTTTTAAGGATATTATTTTTTTTATTCACTCTTATTATACACTGTGATATCTAGTTATGTATAAGAATATTTTATTGTAATAGATGTAACAATTGAAATAAATACATAAATAAATTAGTGTTTAACTGTAAATAGTTGCGGATATTTTATACGAACCGTATGTTTTTCCGAGAAACGATTCTCGACGCTTCGTTGAATGCTTATTCAACGTCATCAGGAGGACGACCTTTACCCGCGGAGGTAGAGGGTATTGCACACTGGCGACCTCTATTGTAGAAGAAGTGAACACTCCACAACAAAGTGCATATAATTTGCGGCCTCGAAAGTAGTAATCAGTCCGCCCTCTACCTCCGCGGGTAAAGGTCGTCCTCCCGATGACGTTTAATGAGCATTCAACGAAACATCTAGAATTGTTTCTCAGAAAAACATACGGTTCGTATAAAATATTCGCAACTATTTAAGTGTCTAACGACTGTAATAACAACCTTAACTGTATAATAAATTAGTGATTAAAGAAAATAGTTTCTTATAATCGTGATATAATACAAAGAAAAAATACAAAAATTTATAATTATAAAACTGTTCCTTTCAATAGTTTTCATATAAATAAATATAAGATGTTGAATGAAAGGTTGTTATATTGATAATGCCTTCATAAGGCGAAACGCGTCTCAGAAAAATTAAAAAAACTAGGAATAAAATACAAGTGTGTTTTGTATTATGTATATACATGTTTATTTTTTAATAATTAATTACCACCTTGTAAAAAATCACCGCATTTCTACCATAATTTCAGTCTCTCAGGGTAGCGTAACCCCTTAGAAACTTGGTATATCAAACATTCCTTGTGCTCTAATAATTTGTCCCGTTTTCCGAGTGCAGCCCACATGACTCGATGAATCCTGTTCACACGTCGGCAACTGCAGTTCCGATGCGTTATTTACTGCACTTACTCTGGACTGAACGACCCGTTTGTGCGGGTGCTGGCGGACAATATATAATACATTAGGCAGTGTGCGAGTTACAAAGGGACTATCGTTCATTGCACCGTGGCGCCGGCACCGACGTTTCAGGATTAAGTGTGAATAACCTTTAAATTTCAAGCGAACCAGATGAAATATGTGTTAATTTTTTTGAAGTTACACATCTTTAGGCGCGTTTTACATGAAAAGCTGAGCAATTAATTTTTTACGCCCGCGTCGTGCGAAGGTTATTTATAAGAAATGTATTTTTAAATTTATTAATTTCGGTATTTAATCTTGTTATCTGCGACGCTCGCTTTATGCAAAGCTGCGCTGAATGACGTGCGTCTCTTTGCCGACGTAGATCAGCGATATGTAATTTGCGGATATCTCTTTAGTTGTCAGTTATTGCGGCTGGTTTGTTTCATGCTTCCTCACTTTATACATTTCGTTGTATTTTGGCGCTGTTTATTTTACAAACAACATTTTTAATGATATTACGTCCAGGTTATTCAATTATTACAATAGTTACATCTGTGTTCGTCTTAATATATTTGTTACTTCTTTTTTAATCTGAAAATGTGTTGTAAACGAATCGTTGTTGTCCTATTTCTGTTTTAGCTAAAATAATGCGATATTTTTGAGATTTTTTACAGTTTGATTCAATAATAATGTGCGGCTTTCGAAATTTTCTAATAGTACATATAACGCTGCGTGAAATATTTGTAATTTGTCCGATATATTCGATGTTTCCACTCTTTTCGATATTGGGCCCGTTCCGGGTTTTGTAATGTATACATTATTCATTAATTATACTCCTATGATATCAAAAATGCATGATGTTTCGTTCTAGTGTAAGAAAAAAAGACTATGTAGCATTTCTATTCAATCTTTTGAAATTGTATATCTATAATTATTCTATTAAATGCAGTAGGATATGATTTATTATATTTTTATCCAAAAGCTAAAACATCACGGAGGACGAATTAATGGAAATCTTGACATTTAAATATTTTAAAAGTATATTTTTAAATCATCTTATATTTGAACAAGTATTTGAAAAACTATCGCCTAAAAACTTGGTTTAGGTCTCTCCATATTTTTATAATAAATACACCTTTCAATTTGCCTTATAATAATAATATAATATCGCTTGAAAACTTGGTTTAGGTCTCTCCACATTTATATAATAAATACACCTTTCAATTTGCTCGGGGGTTGCGGGAATGATTAGAAAATTTAATAATTTAAAAAATAAGTTTATTCGTAGTGAGTTCACGTAAATTAGGTGACCATAAAAAAATTATATTTTCAATATTGAAAAATAGATTACATATGACGGAAACATCGTCTTTGACCACGCAGTGGCCTCTGTCTAACAATCACAAGCAGAATATAAAATGCTTTATAACTAAGAAAATTTGTGTTTTCTTTCTTTATATGAAAGGCTAACCTGAACCTCAGTGGCGAATAAATTATCTACACACTAATTTCGAATGTCTGTGTGTCTCGCTGCAATTTGCTAGAATTAGACTGAAATTACAAGAACAACACTGATAATGTAATGACTAGCCGCTGATGAGGCCTGGGCGTCCGAGTCTGACACGTCAATCAGCGTGGGGCTCATGCAACACGCAATGGTCGTTATTAATTATTATTATGTGCCGCGTATCGTATCATTGTTGTTAAATTTCTAAAAATGATTACAAGGAAGAGAAAGACTTTTTTTTGTAATAACATGGTTTTAAATTATGGTGTCTTTACTTCGCGCAGTTTCCTAAAAGGGAGGTAAGTAAGATTTGATTAAGGTCGATCAAAGTATAGGAAGACTGCTAAACAACATTTAAATTTATACATACACATGTGGTGTTTTATTTCTTCTCATAAGTTTAACGATCTAATATTTCAAGAGTCATTTTAACCAAAGATTAAATTCGTTTACCTGATCTAAGTGGCGTTGCCTTACCTGGTCAAACACCTCCACTGACTCAATTTTCGATTTCGAAGGATGACCGAACTGAATGGGCAGTGAAAATAATAATATCCAAGAGGTCCCTCCCTTACGAGCTCCCTTTCGCCGCTTAATGCCCGCCCCGGCCCTGATGGGCGTTATATTTTGTGAAAGGAAACGGTCAATGGTTGAATTGTGGTTGTTCCGGACATTTTACATTTCAAATAAAACCCCAAATAAGGACAGCCCAGGACATTAAGCATTCTGTATAAAACGTAAAAGGACGAATGTTATTTTTCTATGGGGGTCTGATGTACCCGCAACTTTGTGGCATTTACTGACACATCAATGGTGGTCTTCGTCTTGTAAATAAATAAATATTAAATAAATACGTGTAGGCAAACCTGTGTTCACAATTAAAACAATTTTCCTAGTCAATATTAATATACAACATGTGAATTTTCTCAGATCTTCTATTGAAAATTATCTGTAGAGAATTATTCTGCTTATATATTTATATGTATCTTTCTGGCCAATATTTTGGATTCTGTTGCGAGCGTCGGCGTGCAGTAGAAACACTGAAACATGACTTTTACATAAGCAAACATTTTGCAAAAAAAAATGTAATAAAAAATTATCACGTAATACTGCTATCGCAATCATTGTCATATTTTATTATTTCATATTATGAAAAAAAAAAAATTTTTTTTCGACGGAATTGGTGAACGTCGCACTGGGTTAAGTCATCGTTTAATTAACCCTTATAGTGCCGAAAAGCGCCGTGGCGCTCGTAAGTAGGTGTGCGAAAAATGCCAGCGTCGCGATAGCGCTCGTTTCGACAGCTCACTTTTGGCGCGCGTCTGTGACGGTTGTGTTCCTGCGTTCATATTTTTATTAATTAAATTGAATTCTACCTTTTTTCTACACTCATAGGTAGGTGTGCGAAAAATGCCAGCGTCGCCATAGCGCTCGTTTCGACAGTTCACTTTTGGCGCGCATCAGTGCTTTCTAACTTTCTTCAATCACACTTTTTTCTACAAACACCGTTATTATTATTTATTTCGATAATCCTAAATTTGATTTCAAAATGTCGAACACGAGTGAAAGTTCCGATATGGATGTTGAAATGACAGAACAATTTGAAAACTGAGTTAGTGATTATGAGAGCGATAGCGGGAGTGATATATGTATATTTTCTATAATTTTATTGTCAATAAATATGAAAATATACACATATCACTCCCGAAACTTTGAAACCTTCTGAAGAGAATGTTGAAAAAATTATGAAAATTAGTATATTGTAACAGAAATGGTAAGTGTTTTTGGTGTTTATATAAATTATCTAGGAAAATGCACTTTTTTACTGGCATTTTAGCATATTTTGACACAATATTTATGGCACTAAAAGGGTTAAGCCAGCTCATGCAGGTTATTAGCCTGGGGCCACCCTAAAGAGACTTCTATAAACGTTTCCCGTACACATATTTTCATTTTTGTGAGACTATAATATATGGTATTTATTTGTAAAATCCTCTTCGGAAACATATTGGCAGAATTCAATAGAAAATATGATGCAAATCTATATAATTATGAAAATACAAGAAAAAGACATACAAGGAGGCTGTAAAAAACAAATAAATAATATAACAAAAAATAAAAAAATATGCCAATTTGAAAAAAGCTTCAAAAATACATGTCGTGTAAGTAAAATAGGTTTAAAATTTGTGATTTTCTTAAAAATTTAAAATATTGTGTTAGATCATAAGTATGAATGAAATTTCTCTTTTATATAAAGCTATAAAATATTTAAACGATTTATTATTTAATAAAAAGTATAATTTAAATATCACTCATACACAACATCTTTTTTCTAAACAATGACCTGAATCTATAGATCCATTAAATCAATTATTTATTTACATATTCTTATATGATCGCACTACATTCAAACACTAAATATATAATACACATAAATGAACTTGTAAAATATACATAAATGTGAAAATACATGTTATCAAAGCGTGCCGATGACACTTGTTATTGGGATAATGGGCATAGTCTTCATTTACTCTTAAAAGACTGTGCTAAAAAAAAACTTTGGGGACGGTGGAGTAACACAGCGTTACCTGATTAAAAATCGGCATAGTTTTTAATATGTGATATAATATACACATATAAAATACAGATAAGACTTTTTAAAGGTCCCTTTATATAATTATGTAAGGTAAATATACATATTTGCATTATTTTAGTAAATTATTATAAAATCATGTCAAATCGAATTTGCGTGCGCTTCCGCCGACGTTTCAATAGCAACTGAATACAACGACGCGGTCACCTGCTCGCTTCAGTCGCCTGCACTCCGTCTTTGTCTAGCACGTATTACCCGACTCTGTCGTACTCTTTCTATATTGTTTTTGCTTTCGTCGAAACCCAAGCAACCGCCATCTCTGTCCTACATGAAATGTATGGTATTGTCGTGCTCTTTCTTGCTCGATTTAACTGCGATGCACAATATACTGCTCTCTCTTACACACTGGCCAAAAATACGAGAGTAATGAATAAATATTTTTTAATTAAAAAATCCGTACATTCCTAACAGTTTAATTTAGTAATTTTGATGTGAAAATGTCTATTCGATGATTACAAAAAATGTGACGATTTAGTTTTCGTAAATAAGGTAGATATTTCATATTTTGTTTGAGAGGTAGACCTAAGTTACATCACCGACACACAGGAGTTTATAATGTTTTATTATTAGAGTATTATGTAACTTTTATCATATTAGTGTATCTAATAAATATATAAAAAACAATTATATAATAAGTAAAAGTAATGAAATAATACGTAGAAATGTAATAAAAACACTAAAATTAAACGAGCATGACATTGCTGAAATAAATGTCAACAGTTACAACATTTTTGTGTTATCGCAGTCATTAATTATTCAGCGTTTTGATGCGAGGATGTAATATATTTCCCCGATATAGTGGACGTAGACAGCGATATGAACTTACATTAGTTTTGTCCAATATTAAAGTCGCTCCCATGAAAAAGAAGCCGAGTGTAGTAATCGTGGAACTGGAAATAAATAAAAAATAAGCGAAAGTTCTCATCGTCAATCGATTCGAAACTCTTACGAGGAACAATTCCTTGAGGGACTGTGAAGTATACGCACGGAAATACGTAGAATTGGAGTATCAAAATAAGCGAAGTCCGAAAAAAATTATATTCTTAATTTAAGCACAATCTCTGGCTTTCTTTGATATATAATAAAATATGGATATATAGGAAGAAGAAAAAACATAAGATATCTTCGAGATGTGTTAATAACTCCATAGCGTAGACCACGAGTCGCACAAATAAATGACTATATCTTCATATTATTGATGGATTTGTCGTGAACGATAAACAGATAATTCATGATGATGATTAAATTTGGTGAATAATAAAATATTTTATCTCTTTTATGTGAATTGTAATTTTACACTTTTCTACTCGAGTTTCGAGAGTATCAGAATCTCTCATCGACAGATGAAGTATTGAATTAAAAATACACTTGGTACTGACAAAAGGGTACAAAGAAGGTTGTAACGGGAATATTGACAGGAGAGGAGAAGAGTTTGTAAAAATGTGCATTTAAAGAATTTTTTCACAAATATTTTGCCAGTACAAAAATACAAAACAATTTGGTATTATTAATAAGATAATTCAAGGTACCATTTTTCCTAGTTTGCGCTTTTTTAAAACTGCCGTAACTTGGGACTGGACACGTATTACGTTCGATTATTTGACAATTTCGTAGGGCATATATCATACAATAAAACTGCATCAAAACCTCTCTAAAGACATAAAACGGATTTAGCACCTTTTTTTCGTGGACGCTCCATAAGCAAAAGCCAACTAAAGCGTTTATAATAAATTAATAAAATTTCGTCCAGAATTCCAATTTTTAACACTATTTATTTTTTAATTGTTTATTTATCATAATCTATAAATATGTCTACTATTATAAGCTTCTTGCAAAACTGAATGAGCAATTTGAATACATTACATTAAGTATATATGTTAAAACTATATTAATTACTTGTTCTTAAATTTTTTTAAAAATAAAACAGGTTATCTCCGTTTTTCACAGTTCACTGTAGTATTTATTTAATAATTAATTGTTCTACAATTGCTGTCTGGTAACTACCAGACAGCAATTGTAGAACAATTGTTAGGTCTAACTTATAGAACAAGTTGAATAGTTTTAGAATTAAGTAGTGTCCTGTCTCCGTAAAATTGATTTATTTTGTATTATTTCTAGTTTTTAAATCATTATCATCTCGTATATATGTTTACTGTATTACAGTTTTGAATCTGTTCTTTTCCGGTGTCAGTTTGTAACGAAGTTGTATTTTTCGGTAAGAATTTAAACATTTTCGAAAGGTTGTCAGATTGATCCTCATATGTGTTCTTTTTAACATAGTCTGAATATTATAGAAACTAGTTGTAATCTATTAAAAATGATACAACATTGGTTCGCGTCTTTGCTAAGCCCTAGTATTTATTTATAGTAAATTTATGACGCTCCATGGAGAGGTGACGATAGCAACATGCGTTGAGCAGTCAATTCGGTTTGCTGGCCTGGGGTTCGAGCCCCATTTCCAGGTGTTTAATTTTTTTTTAGTCGCGAATTCGAACGAAATTACGGATGACACATGAAGTTACGCACGGACTGACATACAATGAAATTATTATGTTTGATGCCAGTCCGTAACTGTATAAGCCTTTGTTTATAATTGAGTCTACCACACTAAAGCATGTTGACAGTTAGTGCGTTCACTGCGGAATGAGAAAGAACAATGGCAAAACTTTATTTATAGTTTTTGTCATCCGGGGTGTTATTTTTGTTAGAATACGCAGCAAAAGCTGTGGATAATTTTCAACGATAATCAAAATATTTTCAATTTTAAAAATATATTTTTACAAATTCCGAAGAGATTTTCTCGAGAACCAAGGCTCAAATGAATAAAAAAAGCTTGTACCACATTATCGTCTCTAAATATGATTTCGCTACATTGTGTATTTATCTGGTTACTTCTTTCAAGTCGGCGCGGCGGCTGATATACGCAAAAACTTATCTTACTTGTAGTTCGGAAATATTATATTTTTCAAGTCGCGAAATGTTTACGATGAGAATAAAACCCACCGAAAACGTTATTTATGCCTGGCGTCAATTTTCTTCTGCTTACGTTATTCTTAAGATTTCCTTTTTTATAACCGATTATTAACAACAGTGACACTGCTTTTTTGTAAAATGATTTTTTTGCGAAAATTTTATGAAAAACATAACATTTTTATTATTAATTAAATTAATTTTATAATAATTTTATTACTTATTTATTAAATTGGCAATGAATCTAATAAAAATTCTAGCGTGCACAATTGTAAGTATTCGAATTTTTATGTGTGAGGGTGTTTACTGGGACGGCTGGAACGAATGAATTTTTTTTTTAATAATTATTTTTGACATTTAAAAATTTAAAAAGAAACCGTTGCCTAGTATTAAACATAATTAATAATGGCAGGTACTAATTACGAACTTTTTAAGAAGGTAGGTTTGGGTACCAAAATTATGAAAGGTGGTGAAAGGATATATTCAATACTATGGCTTTTTAATAATGTGAAATTCTAAAAAGTGTAAAATCGTATTTTTTTCCTTTTGTTATTAAACAACTTTTAACTATAAAATAATATAAAAGTCTGATTCACAAAACATCTTGCTGGTTAATCTTAATGGTTTCTAGCGTTTCTGGTATTGGAATATTCGTGAAAAGGGAAACAACGTCAAAACTGCCTAGTATGTCTGTGTCTTGTAATGTTATGACAGAGATGAGTTCAATAAAATGTTCCGCGTTGTGTACGTACGAGTCTGCATTTTTGATAAAAGGTTGTAAGTGAGATACTAAATATTTCGCGAGAGCTTGTACTGGAGAACCGGTTGAGCTAAGTATTGGTCTTAGCGGTGTTTTTTTTTTATGAATTTTTGGTAGACCATCAACATTCAAAACGGACCATACGATTGCTTCTCTACTGAGAAACGTTAAAGATATCATCCCTCTGGAATCCCGAGGAATATACGAAATACCATGCGGCACTTGCTATAAAAGTTACATAGGACGAACCAACCGGAAGATATCCGCCAGAATAGCCGAACATGCTGTGGACATAAAAAACAAAAATTTCACGTCATCCCTAGCCCAGCATGCTATGACAGAAGGTCATAAGATCAATTTTGACGGAGCATCTACGGTTGTAAGTCTAAATAATGATATGGCAAAGATCTATAGAGAAGCAATCGAAATATACAAATGACCCAACAATCTAAATAACAGACGACAGTATCAGATTACCGAACACCTGACTCAACATATTAGAAAACACATCAACTCACCAGACAACACCCACCATTCATACAAACATTAAAAACTCATTAGTGCCAAACAAATTGTCAATTACACCCACCATTAACACAAACATTAAAAAACCCATTAGTGCCGAACAAAATGCCAAACCCCCCAAAAATAGATAGAATGCAAACAAAGGACTACTGCATTTTTCTAATTAAATTTACTTGGCTCTGAGCTGTCGGACTTAAACAGCGTGTTTTCACGAACATGTAAGAGCGACACTTCAGTGACAAGTCACCCCCCCTGATGATGAACAGTGTGATCTGTTTGAAACGTCGCGAGTACAACGGTCCTTCTCAGGACCAACTGACGCGGGATAACCGAGAAAATTTACCTCCTATATATATATATATATACATATACAAATTGTGTTTCGTCTAAGTCAAAATAATTTATCCTAAATTATAACAATCACTCATTTTTTTTTTTTTTCAAAAAAAAAATAGAGATGTGAACACAGAATACGTGTCACATCAATATTCTTACTATTTTCAAACTAAGCTAAACGCTTGTGCTATGAAAATAGGACTAACTTGCTAGTCTGGAGTGAGGTTCGAACCCGCAAACTTTGGATCACGAGGCCAGTGTCCTAACCACAGGACCAACAAGCTACTCGAATTATTAATATAATCCATTTTATATTTCCATCTTCATTCACATTATGAAACCAGAGATCTTTCAACTTAGAAACAACATTCAGAGTACTTTTGAGTCTGTCCAAATTTTTCAAGAATACAGTACTGGAGTTTATCCCAAGGGGACATCATTAATCAAGATATATTATGGATGTCTAATAGAGACGAAATTATATATATTCTTTAATGATCTCGATCTATATTGGTTGGTGATTTTAGGAATTATTTAACTAAAATCAGCTACTCTTCTTGTATTTCTTCCACATGAAACTACTTTATAAAAATTTTTATTAGATTTTTTAAATAATGAAAACGGTAAAAATCTGTGTAGTAAGAATGATTACGGTAGAGTAAAATGTTTTTAGAATAAGTATTGCTGTTTGAAGATTTTGATTTTCTTTGTAATTAATTAAGTTAGTTAGGATGATCAGATTCGATATGTCAATGAAGACTCGACCAAAGAAAAAATATTATTCGTAGTATCGGCTTTAGAATTTCATAGTGAATTTTGTAAAATCTGCCTAATAAAAACCTGAGCTTATTGCGTATCTCATAAACTTTCAAGTTCCATTTAAAAATGTTCATCAATAACATAAAATCAAAGCATTTATGTGACTTACAAATTCAAAGTCTCAAAATAATAATTCAACAATGTCTCATAATATTATTGCGTATGTAATCACAGTTATGCGCAATTAAATTTGATATGATTTTATCGGCATGAAGTGATCTTTGTATGTTTATGAGAATTGAATAAAGTACGTTGTCACCATTTTGATATGTGTCTGGTCACCTTAACGAGTATGAATTTTTTTTAAATCTTTTCCTATTTTTCAGAGATTATTCTATTAATTTTTGAGAGGAGAAGGATGAATGAGGTATGTGTGTATGTTTTTTTTCCAAATCAAATAATTAATCTTTTTTAAAAAAAATCTCGAACATCCTTCTAACATTTATTATTAGCACATTTAAAGAAGCTCGATCTGAATTTATTCCATCGAAAAATCCTTCGAAACAAAAATCATGAATATATTTACAAGCAAAACATGCGGTTTTCAACGTTTTTCCACATTTTTCTTGACACGTCTACGATTGATTTTCAAAACGTAACTTATTTTCCAGCTCCTACAAAAAAATCCATTATTATAATGACAGTGAAAGGAGCAGAAAACGGAAGAGCCTAACACTTATCCTGGAAAACAGCAACTGGAAAGTTTTACGGGTCAATTATTTGTTTCGTAATCTTAACAGTTTAAATTATATAAAAAAATTATTAGTCAATAAGAAAAGACATACGGAAAATTTAATTAATGAAAACATATTTTAGCTGCTACCGGGATTTGAACCAACGGACCTTCACTCTATCCGGAAACGGCGCGTTATCCAATTTTCTCCTTTTTCCGTTGATTCGAATCCCTGTAACACCTAAAATATTTTTTCGTTAATTTGATTTTTCTGTATGTCTACTAATTGATTAATAAATTTGTTAATAATTCACAGAACTTTGTTCTTACATTGCGCTTCACAATAATTATGTATTTTTTAAATATATATAAAGTATATAATATTAAAACATGTTGTGTGAGATGGAAAGCAGCAATATATTTTTGAAAATGTTAATTAATTTAAATTAAAATGGAGTTTAGAATGAAGGTTAAGACAGAGAAAGGAAAAGCAATTATATTTAAATGAGGAGATAAGACTATTGACTAAAGTCGATATGGCGACTATATTGAGAACTACATATAGAACATGAACATTTTTAAAGACATGTTTTAGTTAAAATTTTACAATTAAATAAATTCCATTTAAAAATAAAATATATTATAAATAGGTAGGTGTATGAAATTCCAGATTTAATAAGAAATGGGTTGATTTATCCTGACGTCACCTATCGTAACAAGTGATTAAAAAAACAATGAAAATCCGAAAATTTTAAAATTTCGAACATGGAAGAAACATCCAGAGAAGAACGAGATCTTACAGTATTTACCTATGTACAGCCGATACACATGAAATAGTATTAATGACTTTTATCAAAATATTTGGACACCTTTTTTATATTTCCCCGGCCGGCATGTTTTACTTTTTTAAACCTACTACTTCTACTATTTTAAACCCTGGTGATTGTGCGTAAAACTAAAGGCGTTACTGTCATTTGATGACAATATCACTCTAGCGATAACATAATAAAATAATTAATATTATAAATAAAATAAGAAAATATAATTCGGTACCGGGAGAACCCGAGCCTCCTGGGTGAGGGCCAGGTATCCTAACCACTACACCATATCGTAGATGTCACTAGTCTCGGAAAAAATGTTTATAAAGCCAGTTTACCTAAAGAAAATATATTTTAGAAAATATTTTGCGCGCTCTATAATCTTTGTATATGTACAAATGGTTCGCGTCTATGCTAAGTCCTATATTTACTGTATTTTTAATGGATCACGCATACGGCCGGTTCGGGTTCGCTGACCCGGAGTTAAAGTCTCATCTCCGGCAGTTAAATTTAGTATTTTTATGAATTCGAAAGAATATACGAACGTTGCACGAAGGTACGGACAGATGGACGGACAACGAAATTAGTATAATTGTGATTATATGATGAACGATGAATAGAATTGTTCAAGTTTTTTGTTTACAACATTGTGGAAATTCATTTTTAATATTTAAAAAAAAAATGAGGGTAAACAACACTGTTTTATTCCACTATATTTATTTTGAATTGTTGGAACGTTTTCGGGATTTCTCCCACTGTCAATAACAACACGTTGTAAACGTGTTGTTATTGACAGTGGGAGAAATCCCGAAAACGTTGTAACAATTCAAAATAAATATAGTAGAATAAAACAGTGTTGTTTACCCTATTTTTTTAAATAAAATAGTTTTCCCATCTAATTAACTAAATAAAAATCAGTACATTCGTAAATTCTTTCACTGTAAAGCTTTATACAAAATAAGAATTTATGAATAAAAAATACGCGTTTCCGATACTTAAACCCGTTTTTATGCTTGTCAAATATTTCACGTAATGTTTTTTGGGTCATATTATTTATGAACCATAGAACTTTCAAAAGATAGATGTCGTGCTTTCAATGGCCACCCACGGCGCAATGTCTGGATCATAAATATCCGCACTTAATGAGTGTACGTACTGCGATTTGTATCCAGAGTTAAATGAAAAGGAGAGACGTCCTACATTACGGAGATAATGTAATGTTGGACGTATCTCCAAAGTAAAAACAGCACGACAAAGATCTTGTTTCTCATTCTTTGAATGGATTCTGCCTAATTAATTTACGTTCTCGAGAGAAAATGTCAACTTTCGGTATTTAGAGGAAATTATTTTTGTGTACAATGTATACGAAGAATTTTTTTCACACACAGAATACGTGTCACATCAATACTGAGCTATCACTGGATTAAAACGCATGTGCCTAAAACACTAGACCATCAAGCAAGTCAGTCAACTTCGTATGAATTAAAATAAATAATAATAATAATAAAAAAAGTAAGGAAAATACATCCAGTTCGCCATGCGTACTTAAAAAATATACATATCATATAAATATACATTATTAATCTTTTCTAATAAAAAAAATAAAATTTTCAATTGAAAATATTAATTTTCGGGCGTATTCTAGTGTATATGTCAAATAATTTGGAAGAATACTGTAAACAAATTAAAAAAATATTGATTTAAATTGTACTTTAAAAATAAAGAGGCATCATAGATACCATAAAAAGGATCATAGATGTTTCTAAGATCATTATCACTACAAATATTTGGATATAATGTGTAGATGTTGTTAAGGTGGAATTGTGTAAAATGATCCCTTAAGCCAACTCATACTGGTCGTCAGATTTGGGCCACCCTGCAAAGACTTCCGTACACGTCTTCCATATAAATAGCTCCGTCTCAGTGAGACTTCTACAATTTATCTTAATTAATGCTTTATTTTATTTTATTATATATTATTTTATTCGCTCTTACGTTATGTTAATTTTTTATTTATTTATAATGCTAGGGGTCACTGAAATTTTAGAACAGTTTAAAAAATAATTTATATATAAATTTCAATAAATAATTCAAGTTCATTTTTTCTGTATAATTTTACTGGTGTTTGTAAAATAACCAAAAGAAATTAATAATATTATAATGTTGAATATGCCAAAAACTGAAATAGCAATAGATAGGCCACGTCGCTTGAAACGAGATATTTGATAGAAAATTCCTTTTTGTTACCAAATACTCAAATATACGAATAAAACTGGGTTACTGCTATGTATAAAAAGTGTTATCTAACTATTAGGATCTACTGAGGTCTATAATAACTATCCCAGTTTACCCTACTACAAGCCAATTCTAGAAAATTGCATTAGAACAAGTTTTCTTTGCAATATTAAACTTACATTCTAATTGCATTGTTCAATTCCCCTGTAAAGACATATACCTGGACTTGAAAGAGTTATCATTTTTACAGGAAGAATAATAAAATATTTCCAAAAAGTATTTTATTTTATTTTCAATAACATGTTACACCCCGAAGGCAATATTAATTATTTCTCACATTTCCATTAATATCATTATTTTATCGAATTTCTTATAACAGCAAAAAACACACATCAAAAGGGATATTTTTGCACTCAATTTAAAGAAAATTATATTAAAAGCAAAATATTTCCATTGCAAAAATATAATGGAAAGTCACACAAAGGCGATGTTTTGATACATTGAAGAATATACGATGTGCAAAAATTAGACATTCTTAATTGAAAACTAATTTTTGGGAAAGGTGTTGCAGTCGGGGTGAGATGTGTAGCTATGTAATGTTTTTTATTTTGTAGTTGGATGGCTGAGGAGCTAAGACGTTCTTGTTCTTCTTCTTTTAATAGATCCTTAATCTATGTTGACAGGTCAGTCCTGGTCTTGTGTCCAGGACATCCAGTTCTCTCTCTATCTCTTTGGTGGTTTCCCTGGTGGTCTGCGCCCCTCTGGAATCCCGTGCATAACGATTCTGGGAAGACTCGTCTGTTCCATTCTCTCGACGTAGTCCCTCCAGAAACGCCATCTCTACCTGCTCCATCTTACAATATCTTGTAAGTCGCAGGTTCTGCGGATTTCCTTATAAGATACTCCGTCTCTAAGGGTCATGCCCGTAATGGGTCTTGTCTTCATCTCGGTAGTTCTGAGGAGGTGTTTATTTCTCACCGTGTCCGCTCTTGCTTCGATACCGTATGTTGTGATAGGTCTTATGCATGTTTTATATATTCTGACTTTGCTTTCCACTAGCATATGCTTATTGGCCCATACAGTGTCTTTTAAGCATTCGGAGATAACCGCTGCTTTGTTTGTCCGCTCTTTGACTTCGTAATACAGATTGCTGTAGCTATATATCTCCACCCCAAGGTACTTAAATTTCATAACCCGTTCAATGGGTTTATTTTTTATGACCAATTTAAATCTTCGAGACAGACAAGATACTTAGTTTTCTCGACTGAAATGATCCTGCATGCAAGATGGAACTTTTAAAGCATTTTCTGTAAGTCATCTTTGTTTTCGGCCAGTACAGTAGCTTTGTCAGCGTAACACACTACATTAATGATTTTATTCCTCCTCCTGTACCAGAGTCCAAGAACTGTCACCTCCTCTATTATTTCGTCCATAATCAAGTTGAACAAAAATGTACTAAGACTATCACCCTGTTTGATTCCTGTTCTTGTTAAATGAAAAAAGTATCAGGGTTAAAAAGACGTAAGATTGTAAATCCCTTTAAAACCCATTTTATTTTTCATATACGAAGTCTACGTTTCATTCCTGAAGTACCAAATAAAATGGCATTGAAACATCATTATTTTCGGTATGAGATGTATGTATGTACGTATATGTAAATATAACGTGTTTATTCTATTAATAAAATATTAAATTCAATGCACACACCTACATGCATACATACATACATACATTCAATGCATACACCTATCTGCATCTTCCACTGCCAAAATTTCCTCTGACTAAATTTCATATGCATTCATATGAGTCTTCGAAAAACAAAAGTCCCTTCTTCTAACTCAAATTATAACCATATCTGAATGTTGGACTCTGTTCATACAAATTTTTGTAAATGAGACATCTATTATTTAATATTTAAATAGTTGCAACATTTTGCAATGAATCCCAAAAACCTTTGAATAATATGCACTAAGAGATGACAGGATAAATAAATCCATTTTTAATATCATTAAAATAATTCCAAAAAATGTTATTAATAATGCATGTAATTGCGAGTTAATAGACAAAAGATTAAAATTAAAAATGATAAAAAACAAATAAAAAATATTTATATTCAGGTTTACAATGTTAACATTACTAAACATACTTTTTGGCGAAAATTATTTTACACGGGTTCGATTCTACAAAATTTTTACATTGTTTCTCTGTCTTTATCAAACCAGCATTTTATATATTATAAAAACTACATTTAAAAAAATACCTATATATTAAATAATTTAAGGTGATTCACTATTAAGAATATAGTGGCCGAACTATGAGAAAAAAAGTCGCTGCCTTAAAAATAACAAATCTCAAATCATATTACTGAAACAAATCATTCATTCGACAACCATAAACTAAATCTTATCCGCTCGGTACCATCTAAATGAATAATTATGAACAATCTAGAAAAGAAATCCACAAAAAGTTGAATTCGGAAAAAATCTTAATCAATTAAATTACTTTCACAAACACTTCATTTCAAATAACAATATTTCTTAAAAATGCGAAAATTATATCTATATTCATTATTAATCGAAGAAACTTGCTAATAACTAACTCATAGTTAGCAGAATCTTTGTTAATTGTAAAATATGTAATAAATTTAAATTTAATAAATTAAAAAAATCCCTTATTTACCTATCTCCTCCGCTCGAATACATTTAATTTAAGTAGTCATTAATTCTATGACATTTAAAACAAAACAGATTAGTCAATAAGAAAAATACATAAAAATTAAAAATTTCATCTATCGAAAAAATATTGTAGACTTTGTGTTGTGTACCGTGGAGAACCCTGATAAACCTTGCGGCCGATGACAAAAGTAATAAATAATGTTCGCGATAAAAAAATGTAATAAAGTGTTGGAGTCCGCATAACAACCCATCTCTGCTCATATTAAATTCATAAATTGGAAAATCTGCTGGAAACAAATATCCGGCAGCGAGGATGTCACAAATTTGATTCGGATCCTCGCTGGAGGAAAAGAGAGCAACTGTAGGCGCGACCTCCGCTAGTCCGCTGACGATTTATTTATTTATACCGGGTTGCAGGGTGTGTACTGCTTCTGTTTGCAGTTCATGTTTTAATGATAAACATCCGTTTTGAAAACTATTAATTAGTATAACCAGAGCCCGCGCGACTTCGCACGCGTAGATTTTTAGTACACTGTTTGGATCGTCATAGAACTTTCGCGAACCTTCTAGAACATTCTCCTTCCAGAACTTTCAAGAAATTTATCGAATATACAGGAACCTTCTAGACACGCTGTTTAAAACCTTATAGAACTGTATGGAATTTTCTAGAACCTTCTTCTCCCATAACTTTCTAGAGCAAGTTTTTCCGGAACCTTCTAGACTCACCGACACAGTCGGCGCGCCTATTTTGAAACGATCTGAAGCATTTGCGGTCTTCCCATAACAAAACAATGTGCTAGAAAGCACATTTTCGTCACCCACTCCCACCCACGCACAGCCACCCCCACCAAACTCGCATACTTTCGATGTGACACCATGGGCTATCCACCACCATAACCACCGGTGGATGGTTGTGGAGAAAACGTGTGGCGGGTAGGGAAACACGAGTTTCTTTATATATATATATATATATATATATCTATATATATATATATATATATATAATATATATATATATATATTATGACGTGAGGTTCTGATGCTTCCATCAGAACTCCTTGTCACCACCAGTTTTGCTCAGACGGAGAAGAATGGGACTTACCTTACTTCTACATTTCAAACTCAGGGTATTTCTGGTGTCGTGTACGCTGCACTTCAGCTGTCTCTCATTTTAATATATTTTAAGTTGCAACAGTTCAATGACAAGGGTTATACAACGAAACATTCTTTAGTTAACATGTGAATTTATTCAAATAAATTTAATCAAAATTTAATGGTGCCACAGAAGGTGACAATTTTCCATAAAATATTTTGTGAATTTTGCACATCGAAATCTTTTTTTTTTTACAATAAATACAGTTGAATAATTTAATTTACCGCGCCTCGACATCATCGCTAGCGGCCGCATTAAACAAGGATGGAAAAGACAATAAATAAAGTAATATTTCTATTTTATTTTCCATTTATAATACTAATGAACTGGTATATTTCATGAATCTGAAAATTTAGATCTTTGCTAAAAGATTGGATCCTGAATTCAAGATGACGAAGTAGAGTCGCCATTATGGCCCATGTCGACGGATGAGAATTTTATTGGATTGTCTCCGAGCCAGGAATTATGCTCCCATGAGATTCCTTGGAGACAACTCTCGGCGTTCGCAGTCCACCGCGTAAATACACCGAGTCTCAGAAATTCGTCTTGCAACTCGCATCATGCAGTTGCAATTCGCATCTTGCAGCTCGCTTTATGTATTATAAACATCAAACGTGAAATGACAGTCCATGGACCACTGATGCCTCTCCCCAGCAGCAGTCCAAATGGAATCCCTTGTGTCTAACCTTTCAGAATAAACAATTGTATTTATGATTTATATATTGTAGATGTCATTTTTGCGAAGGTGTCAATTCTCGTTGTCAAATCGAACGTTGGGTAAGTTCATATACATATATATTATGCATATATTATATTATATTAAATGTTTGAAACTTTTTTCATCTTACCTCATTATGTTGACAAAGGCATAGAATAGGATGCCTACCTAACTGAAGAATTTTTATGTATAGCTACACTATATAATTTTTTACGTTTTTTTAATGTAAAGCTACAATTTAATCTAAAATGAAGTTGTTTAATAAATGTTTGCGAGCGCTTGTGTATAGAGAGAAGAATGCTGAAATTATTAATTTATAAATTTTTATATCCGATGTTTGATAAAATATTTTTTGATTCTTTCGTGTGTAATTTAACAATGTTTTCCGGTAGGCTGTTGATGACCTTGATGTGTATTGTGATGTTGCATAAATGAGGTGCTATTATTATTTATTATTATTGTTGTTTGAATTTTTGTAGCTCTCCGGACTAGATAACAATTTGAATTATTAATAAAATTATATGAATTAAAAATACAAACATTTATTTTTCCCACTATTTTATTTATATGAAAATATACGTTTCGGAAATCTTGTGTATATCAGTAGATGTCTGATGTATTGGACGGTGGACTCAGTAGATGTGAAGAAGGTGTCCAGGTGGTGGGAAAGCGGGAACATTATGAGAAGGGGTGGTGTGAAGGGTTGTATTTAATGATTGATGATTTTATTTGCTGTGTTAAGATTTTTATGAATTTCAAGTGTTTTTAAAGAATTTTTTAGGTCGTAAATCTGTTTATGTAGGATGTGTATTTTTGTATTGATTAATGTGTTATTATTTTCTATAATGTGGTTAGAATATTCCAAAAAGTTGTGTAATGTAATGTTATAAAAAAATTGTGTTTAATTCATATAATTATTAGAAATAGATTTCCACAAAGTAAACGCCAACACATTTGATTACTTAATTTAAATTATGTTCATCTCTAATACTAATTTATACCAGAGGATCAATAAATGCACCATAAACATTATACAAGTGTCGTATTTTTTTTTGAACTTCTTTCGTAGGATCTTTAAAATACCACGTCACCTGGTACTCTGGCTTTCATGTTTAGTTCGTCTTTAACATTCAATATCTGCGTCATCTCCAAGATCGGATATTAAAATATGTCCGACACATTTGGCTTCGCTCGGCTCTGATATTGGCATCCTGTTTAAGATTGTAGGAGCTATGGGTACTGGCCTCCCTGCCAGTAATTTGATTTGATTTGTGTCTTGATTTAATTACGCCCGTCGTGGGTAATAAATAATAATCTATATTCATGAATATTTATATTCCAGATGTCCTGATTGATTTTCACTATGTTGGAGTTGTGGACTGAATCGTAATTTGAAACAATCACATCATAAAAAACAAAAAAACAAGTAATAAAATGATGTTTCAACTCACTTATATTTATTTCTTATTTTTGATTACGTCTACAGTTAAATAACACGAATTTTAAATTAGTTTTACGTTGTAACCTGAGAAAGGGATAGCAACTGGTCCTGAAATATTTTGATTATTCAATAAATAATGGTTTTAAACATTGTGTTTTCTAGCAATATTTTTGTATAGTTGATCTGAGAACGTATGTAATTTGGTACTGGATTTGTCCACTGCGGGATTATTATTTTAATTAAAATAAATTCTAAAAGTCTCACAGAGACGAAGCTATTTACATGAGCAACGCGAATGGAAGTCTTATATACAATGACGCCGGGCTTACAAGCTGAATTGGCTGACTTAAATGATCACTCTACACAATTTCACCAATTCTATCGTAAGAACATCCACACTCTATCAATATTTTGAAAGATATATATGTACCTATTCCAAATCTGAAAACCTTTGGTATATTTGAAAGAGACATCTATAGTTCTTCTCATGAAATAGTGTTAGATTTCGCAGCTGGTAATGATATCTCTATATTTGTAAGCTTAAGCCAGCACATACTGTTTGCAAGCCCTGGCCCATCGTATATAAGACTTCCATAAATGTTTCTTATTTAAATAACTTCGTCTCTGTGAGACTTTTATAATTTATCTAAAATAAAGTGTTTTCTTATCTAAATTACTGTAATGGATCAGAGTAAACGTCTATCCAAATGAAAGAGAGAGACATACATATAGAGATATAGATAGAGCAAATGCTATAAATCAAGAGACGCCATCTTGCCGCTCTCTTTTACTACGCAGCTACCATATCAGCAGCAACATCTTGTGCTGCATTTGCATACCGTAATATTGTCGCGTGAACTATTGTACAGCAGTACAGCGAGTTTGACTGGATTCCCGACACCAACAAAGTTCTCCTCCTAACACAAGGGATAAGAAAATCACAAGTTATAATAAAAATATTACTACAAAGTGTTTTCGAAATCATTGAAAACTTAACAAGATAATTATAGATCTTGGACATTAATAATACTAATGTGCCGGACTGTGTACTGATTACACCACAGTTTTTTTTTGGTTTCGATTTAGGGATATTACGTATAAAAATGCAATGGATCACTCATCTCTTAAAAAAAAGTGATTTTTTTAAGAGATGAGTGATCCATGAAAATGATCACACATGAACTTACCTTATAATCTCGGGATATGGCGCTTTTGACGCAGGCCATGCTGTTTCCATTCTGCTGGGCGGCATGGGGTTCGGTGGTCTTCAGCCGGAGTTTATTTACGTGGAAGCCAGATCCGTAGCAGTACATGAGAGCCATTGTGGTGGGGAAGTAGTAGGCGCAGCATGACAATATTCTAGGAATCGAAATACGACAATACAATTTAGGAACTGCGTTTGTTGCGGTAAGACGCTAAATATGCTGAAATTTTTTATTTTTTTTATGTATTTATGCTATAAATCGTATCAGAATGTGACAAAATATATCATAGATTAGTTGAGTTAGACGTTTCAAAATTCTTAAATTTTTAAAATTAGGAGGTGTAAAAGAAAAGGCAGCAGTATCCAAAAAAAAATTAACGTAGTCATAGAATATTATTAATTTATAATGTAGTAATTAACCGTGTGGTGGTAAGTAAGGAAATGAGTAAATACGACGTATTTTTAATATTGCCAAGCAAATACAAAATCATATATTCTATATATGTGGGCTTTAAAAGCAAAGGCAGCAACATCTACTAATTTATAATATAATTTACACTGTACTGGATTCGTAATTTTAAAGGAAACAGCCCTTAAATTTAAAGGAAAAATGATTTTGAAAGGGATACATATATAAAACCTAGCATTGTGTTCACTTTACATTAGTTATCTTCGGTGAATATATTCAAAACATTTTTATAATTTTTTGAAAGTGAAAAATCATAACACAAGAAAGCAGTTATAAAGACAGTCATTACACATTTTAAAATAAAAAAGGAATCAGTTAAAAAGTACACACAGAAAATAAATTGAATATATCATTTTATGATACAAATCACGAAAATGTCAACAAACTTTGAGTAAAACTTTTAGCACATTTTAACACACTATAAAATCTATAACTGTCTCAGCAACTCTATAAACATTTAAATTGATCTTATCATAAAATTTTCTCTATGCTGTAAATTTGTTATTTCCAATTATTTATTATAAAATATCCAAAAAATTTCTTAAAGCTAATATGATAAGATTTTATTATTTTAGAGAAACTCACAGTAATTTACATTTACCAAGGATCTTATAAATTTAAAAATTATAACCAGCGTAGTTTCTTTTGAGGTAGAAAAAAATAATGGTAAAAAGAGTTTACTGACAAATAAAAAGTGAAATTCATTACAACACTGATGGGAAATGAGGGAGAAGTTTCGGATGAAACTGTTTAGAAGTTAAAAAAATTAAATAGAACTAAAAAGTATAATTTTTAAAGTAAATTATTAAAGTTGCTTTATTAATTATTATTAAAATTACTTAAAGTAAATTATTTTTCAAAGAAAGTACCGTGATTTTTCTTTGAAAATATATACGGTACGTGAGGACTTAGAGGTAGGTACTATAATTAAAGAGAGAGCGTTGAAATTAAACGATTGAATAACATTCAGCAACGTTTTGGCGGCTTAATTAATTATTTCAAATTTCATTCACACGTAATTATTGCCGTTAGTTTAACTAATCTCTCTCAATTAAATATCAAATTACATATTATTAACAAAAACCTCCCCTTTTATACAACACACCCGAGTTTCAAAATGTATCAAAATATTTGTTTGCGATTATCTCAAATTCCTGTGTTAGTGGATAGGCTCTTGTGATTATAAGCCCCGATATATTTTTCTTTTATACACAAAGTTGTTATAAAAACACATTAATACACAAAGCAGTTATAAATAGTAATACACAAAGTAATTATAAAAACACAATGTTATACTTTAATACACAAAGTAGTTATAAAAACACAAAATTACATAGTTTACATTACAGATCTACTAAAAGGTCTATTGTTCCATATCCCAAATCGTAACAGCAGACAGTCGCCTATATTTCATCTCCCTTTTTGCAAGACCAACTCTAAACAAAATTCATTCATCTTTATCCACAAATTCATTTAATGTAAATTACATCCACATAGACATTTTTAACTCGACTATTCGGGACGTGAAACTAAAATTAACTTTACAAACCACCCTAACTAGTTGACTTAATTTATATTCTATATACTCTCATACTTTTTTCCTTTATCCTAATCCTATATGCTACTCCCCCCTTCTTACCCCTTACCAATATAAAATGAAACTACAAAATGTCATAATGTCACACTTTGCTAATATATTTAATAATTAATCTTAAGTGGAAAGTTTATAATTGGCTTAATATACTATTTTTTATCTCTTGTATGTTAATTTGAGATTTTCTGTTAAATTTTCTTAAAATAAATAAATAAACAAATGTTCTTTGATACCTAAAATGATACGCAAATTACTGTAACCGATTCACGAGTGTAATATTAAAAATACGTATATTATTCAGCTGCCTGTCAATTTTTCTACTTTTCATATTTATTTGTAACCATACATCCGATACAATGCTTCAAATATTAATCGAAAATTTCAAATATAGAATTTACGACAGATATGGAGGTTATGCTTGTCATTTACTGGAGGCTTTCTTGACGGTTCAGGTACTGTTTTCCATTTCAAAAACGTTTGCATAATTATTTATTTAAAAAGAAATTGAAAAAAAATACTATTATTTGTAAGTGAAAATCTACTGACATTCTTTTATATTTCTTTCAGGTATTTATAAAACATTAATAAACTTGCGTCTTTTAGTCTGTTATGAAATAACAACTTAAAAAAAATTTAAACCCACTTAAAAAAAAAATCAAACAAAAATTCACTACCTAAAAACACTAAAACGCGAAAAATAAACTGAATTATTTACCTACTTAAATCAAAAACTTACTACCTACCTCTTCTCAATCATTTTCTAAATTAACATACATACAATATTATTTTACTAAGCAAACAAGTTATTGTGTTTACAAATTAAAATAACTTATTTACAAAATTACAATGTTACAATTCTTGTCTAAACCTAATTTCCTATTAATTTAAATAAAATATTATTATGTGTGCTAGGTACCTACTGATCTCTTTGAAGTCGGTGCCTAGCCAAAAATAACGAGAGCAATAATACTTAGGGCCGGTTGTTTCAAGTTCGATCAAAGTAAGCGGTCGATCAGAGCATAGATTTTTACGAAAACGGATCGTCTGATTGGTGGAGAACGTAAAAATCTATGCTTTAAAAGAACGCTTACTTTGATCGAACTTGAAACAACCGGGCCTTAGTGATATAATATTAATTTTACGTTACGGAGTTTCAACTTCCATCATCAGCTCAACTGAATAACCTGAAAGAATACAACTATCGGTCTATTCGTACGTATGATATTTAAAGAATTATCTTCCGACTCCTAACCGTTAAGAAGTTATACCTTCTTTACCAGCTCATCAACATGAGATGATTGATGACTACCAGACGCAAATACTTGAATATGTTTAGAAAACAAAAAAATGAAACACGTAATGCGTGCCTAAAAAATTTCAGGGTTGCCCTCGATTTCCCTGAGATTCCATCATCAAATTCTGACTTGGTGACAATGGAACCACCTCACGAGTATACTCGATCGAATAAAAAAATAATTTTGAAAATCGGTCCATAATTCACAGAGAAATCGGTGATACATACAAAAAAATACATACAGTGGAACACAGAACCTCCTCCTTTTTTGAAGTCGGTTAAAAGAATAATAAACAACGGCGGTTTTTATTATTCTTGTGGTTAGCTGTTTCAATAAACTGTCAGTGCAATTAAACACACTTAGCCTCACATTTCGTTCTTTTATAACTACTTTCCCACTACGCAGTTTCAAAAAGTTTATTTTAACCAACTAGTTTATTTTAACCAAGTCATATTAACTCATATTTAATCAGTATTGCTTACCTTTCCTCATATATAACCAATATTTACTTTGTGATATACACGGAACGAGAGCAAGGGTGTATTTTGAGGCAGTTGTACATCTCACATCGTTCTAATCCTTCTGACAACTCGATCATCTCACACACACGCGTGTCATGTAACTTCATGCATTTTCTTTCTTTCTTGGTAGACATAATATTTCTTACCTATAGGCGATTCTTGTATGGAAAGGATCGCATGCAAGAAGTCCGGAGGAGTTGAAGTAGTGTCCCCCGCGCGGTAGGACCAGCACCGCGAACAGTGCCACGGAAAGCACCCACGTGATGCTGATGATCAGCACGCACCCCTGAAAGGAATACTACATTTTAGCTTAGTTACTGAGCGAGGTCTTACGGACGAAGAAAGGATCACCAGCAACTGCTAAGAGATGAACGAGTGACTCCCGCGTGACAGGAATCAAACTTCAAATAAAAAATATTATCAGTAAGGACATATATTATTTTGTCCTTCCGTCATCTCCTCCTTTGCATTTAATAGTGTGGAGCATCCAGGCCTGCCCGGACGATAGTCCCTCGAGCGTGCAAATAAACCAATCACGCTAAAAGTGATCCACCAATCAGAATAATATATTTTACTACATACTACATTTTAGCTTAGTTACTGAGCGAGGTCTTACGGATGGAGAAAGGATTACCAGAAACTGATAAGAGATGAACGAGTGACTCCCGCGTGACAGGAATCAAACTTCAAATAAAAAATATTATCAGTAAGAACATATATTATTTTGTCCTTCCGTCATCTCCTCCTTTGCATTTAATAGTGTGGAGCATCCAGGCCTGCCCGGACGATAGTCCCTCGAGCGTGCAAATAAACCAATCACGCTAAAAGTGATCCACCAATCAGAAGCCCGATGCGACCGGCGAGGTAACAGCAAGCAGTTACTACCACCTGTACCACCACCTCACTCTTTCGCCGACCTACGTTCAGCACGCCACGCGCTAACTTTACTCATCCTGTATTATTGTAAACCTATTTCTTCAATAACCTGACAATGTACAAGTACTTTTTCATTCACCTGTATCACTTCCCGCCTTAGCTTGCCACATACATTCTCAACGCCTTTAGTTCACGCACATGCCTTCAGCTTCACACTTTATCGCTCTATCTCTTGCACCTATCTACGTGGATATCATGTTTTGACAGATGGACATGACCTTTCCACAAAAATGCGCCTTTCGATTCATACACGAGATAAATTCAATGATAGCATATATTTCGCGATACACATATGATCCAACACCTACCAAAATAGTACAAGAAAGATTCTGAAAGAATGATGAAAAATCTTTCTTTCATCATAATAAATAACCTTAAACGCAATACATCCATATATATAAAATATTATTTACTGCATTGATATAGCAATCAAGTATTCTTTAAATAACATAAGAGCTATTACACAAATATTATTTAAAAATAAAACTTTTGATGAGAGTTTTTTTTCCAAGTATTGAGAAGTTTTTTTCTCAGTTGTATTCAAAATTACTGCCAAATATACTTCGCGTCTTGCTAGAAAACTTTTCATAGGAAATTTACAAAGGCAGATAAAAATCCACAACTTATGAACTTAAGTTTTAACATACTTAAAAACTATCCGTAAAAATGACCATACAAAATACAACATACTATTTTAAGAGACGTAGGTATCCAGGGACCGATAATAATTCACTCTAGGTAATTAACCTCCGAAAATCCACCACCGAAATAGTTCATCGCACCTACAATTCAAAGCCTACAATTCACTTCTAAAGCAATTTATCGCCCCAATATAATTATTATTTGAAAATCATTGTGGGTGAATTTTTGATGGCGAATATTCTTAGATCCGTTAAAATCTATAAAAATTACGATATAAACAAACGACATGATATCTTGTGGGCTTAATTGTGACAGATAAAAATAAATTTTAAATTAAAGCATCTAACTTATGACGGTAATGATGTTGAGAGCTAAAATAATTGCTTTGGCGTAGAAATTATGTTCGAATAATTTGTGTGAATATGTAGACGACAGATTGCACCTTCCGAAACGTTTTGCTGCCTCAGATAGACAATCTTTCCGATTTATAATTACGAAGGAAGATTTAAGAATAAAAATCCCAATTACAATAATTTCGTTGTCTGTCTCTCCGTCCGTTCGTATGTCTGTCTGTCTGTATGTCCCCGTAACTTCGTGTAACGTTCGTAACTTTTTTGTAGTATTTTTTTTTTCGAAATTTTGTCGACGTAAAAATTATGTATCTATTAGAAATAGGATGATTTGGGATGTGTGGAATGCAACAGATGTCGCCTATTGAAATTTTTCAGCCTTATCCTCGCTGTCTTATCCGTATTAAACGCCAGTTTTGTCAACGCATGTTTAAATGATGTACTTGATATTTTTAAATATAAATAATAAAATTAATATCTTGAATATCTTAAAATGAATTATTACCGTGTTTAGTTCAACACAATTAGAAATATTTACGCCTACTACGGACCACGTAAGTATTAATTGTTTAAGACCCAATACGCTTTCTTGATTAAACAGTTGAAATTAAATTTTAAATTTATTTTCAATTTAAAAGAATAACATGTATCATTTAAATTTATTTACAAAAAGTTGTCAGTTTTGTAAAAAGGTTTGAAAAAGTCACACATGCAAACGAAGGGCCAAATCTTTCGTAAAAACCATCGATTTTTAGGAAAGATTATTATAAACCATGTTGACACAGCCCTTACTAACTCGGCCAGCGTGCCCCCTGCTACTACAGAGTGTAAATTGTTAATCCGGGACCACGCGCCCTGCGCTTTACTCAGTGCTGAATGCACCGCGCAATGCGCTCCCGGCACCAATACCCCCTACCATACATACACGTTTTGACAAATTAAAGTCAGTTTCTCCGAGAAAACATTTTATTTAGTGTTGTTCGGTAAATTTGTATATATCATTGCAATTATTTTATTGAATACATAAATATATTTTGGAGGAATACTTAAAACCAGGGTTCGAAAAAATCCGATTTTTATAATAAAAATCAATTAATCGAATTTTTTGATAATCATCCGATATATATCAAAACTTGGATATATATATCCAAACTTTTTTTCTCCTTTTTTGCGTCGATTGATGCAAACTTGAAATAATTAAGATTATTTTTTATTTTGTATATGAATTATTATTTATTAAATAAGTAAATGAATTGCATACTGAAAAAAGCTTATATATGCAATTATTATATATATAAGTTATAAAAGTTGCTGTTTCTAATGTAGTGTTATGGGTGTTTGTTTCTTTGTGTGAAATAGAAAACGGATTATATGAAACAAATGAAACTAAAAAATAACTGTAGAACTTTTTAAAATACAACTAACGCCATCTATTAACATTTGCAGAAAGTTTTCTTGGATATATCTCCAAAATAAAAATCGTGCCATAAATATCGTGATATATATCATGTTATATATCCGCGGATATATATCCTCGAACCCTGCTTAAAATACGAGCTTTGTATTTTATATACTTACAGAGATTATTACATAATTACAATGTCAATTCAGTTCACACGATAGGCGAGGAAAGGTTAAATGAATATAATAATTTAAATCACAAATAGCGTTCTACCCGAATCAAATAAACTTCCCGAAATCCAAGTAACTGAGCGTTTAATTAACCGAACATGATATTTCGACTGTTAATTTCCTTTCGCAACATCTCCTGTAAGCCCGCAGTGGCATCTTAATAACAGTTTATCTAAGCCATGGACCCGCGCGATTCGCTGGCAAGTCAACAAAGGCGAGAGAGGCCACAAATCTGACCGTATTTACCCTCCATAACCTACCATCTTCATTGACTTAACCCCGCTTATAAGGAACACGGCGAGATTCTCCCAACTAACTTAGCTATGCATTATAACCACCATCAATTATTATATTTTACATCCAATTCATCTTAAAGTTAGGCTCCAAGTCTACGGTTATTAAGGGTGATGAATTGAGTGCTGACTTTCTCTTTTATCTTTTGAAAAATAATCTGTAGTATTTTCCAAATATTGTAATATGATTGTGAATTTTTTTTAAACAAAAAAATAATAAAAAATATTAATATTCGTGTGAAATTTGTAACTTCTCTAATGTCCCGTAACTGTAATTTTTTCGCTCATGCCCATGGTGCGATATGATTGAAATCTCTGGAAGATGGTCCTTTTAGAAGCCTCAATAATGAACGAGCTTGCAAAATAAAATGAATGAATTTAGATGAGACAAGAGTTGCGTACAGAACAAAAGAATGGCACTCCATTCTCGACTTGATTAGTTAGTTATAAAATGCGTGATTTCTTATGTGGTTTTCCTCCTATCTTTGCGACCTCTATATATATGTATAATCGAAGTACATGTACTTTTTCCTTTCTTGGTTGATCGGTAATGAGTCCGTTCTGTACTAAGTGATGTAGTACTTCATTATACTGAAGTGTACACTTCACGCATTTGTGAATCGCTCACTATAAACTATACACTTCAAATAACGTATAACAAAACTGCACAGCACACTTCAAACATCACACCCTAAATATCACACTCAAATATTAAATTGAAGTATGACTTTTTTAATATTGTAAATTTTTGGCGAATTTTTTTGGGAAGTTGGTGTACATAATACGACTTTTTGAAGTCGTCCCCTTTCAATCGTCAGAAATAATTAATGTAATGGAAGTGTAAGTGAAATAATTAATGTGCTTTGAAGTCGATGATATTGCAGAAATATCTGTGGTGGCTGAATGAAGAAAAGTTTGGACACCCCCCTCCCCATGGATTTGAAAATTTTGTGGTAGCAGAGTTTTAAAGTAGTACGATTTGTAGCTCATTGAAGTAGACGATAATTTTTAGCTACGTGCACAATTTTGTATTACTATAATTAGCACAATTCATGTAGTTTATTGAAGTAGATGAAGTGTGCTAAAGCGCATACTTTGTAGTCTTCAAAGTGGTGTACAAGTGCGAGTTGTAGTCTTCATTCTGAAATGAAGTTTTTTCTTTGCTAACCAAGATAATGTCTCACTGAATGCGAAATAATAAATTTATTCTTAGAATGATGATATTCTTAGAAGATGAAAAGTATATTTCGTAATATAAAGAGCAACACATTGATTTCAGGATAAATTTATTGTTAATAAAATTTCACGAATATCTGTGCGAGCAACATTATTGGAATACGCGAATAAATACCGATTTATCCATATTGAACCGAATTGAAATTGAATGATGGAAAGCGTGACGTAACACGACACGATGTTTGTACGAAATTAGATTCTGCGATGCGAAATCATGATACAAGACTTGTATGGATTTTATTAAATTCACACTTCTATTTACTATTCTAATCTCATTGAATAACTGAATTTAGAAGGCACTTCTCAAAAATATATTTTCTGTTGGACATTTTACTAATTGAAAGTCTTTCTAACATTGATTTTATATATATTTTCATTACCTGTTTGTATTTTATTGTAAAAATATTCATGAATGTATGTTCTAAGAACATCTTAAAATCTCGATTTTTTCCACAAAGAGTAATCATTAATTATGGTAAAATAAAGATGTCGCACAATCTACAATTAATCTAATAATTGAGTGATAAGAACATATTAAAAAAGTATTGTAAAATTAATTTGTATAAAAAAATTGGAAATTCTTCATCAAATCATTTTGATGAATATCATACATAAATCAAAAATAATTTTGATTCATACTTTAATCAAAAAAATATATTAGTCTCATTTACCAGCGGTGAAATATATATTGTTCTAGGAAGAGACAAATTTCAACCTTGGATAGCGGTAGCGATGTTTTATTAAATAATTAATGAGGTACATAAATAACACATATACAATCATCCAAAATTCGATAGATATGTCGATGACCCTTGGTGGAATCAGTAAACGTTACATTATGTGAAGTGTTCGCTTAAGCCAGCCTTAAGACAGGTCGTAATCTCTGTAAATGCTCAATAAAGACTTCCACACATACTTTCCCAAATAAAGAGCTTTGTCACTGTGACGCATCTATAACATATCTTAATTGTAAACATATTAAAAACTGCTTTTGCTCTTCAGGACACGGTTACATTTTTGAATATATATACTAGTTTATTTTTGAAATGTGTTCACGTTGCTTTTATTCTTGGATTTTATGGAAATTATATTAATTGGAAGAGAAAAACTATTATTTTTTATATAAAATAACTTTGTAAACACCACTTTTTATTGAAATAAAATCAACATGTTTAAACATGTTGAATTTATTTCAATAAAAAAGTTGTGCTTACAAAGTTATTTTATATAAATTAAAATTATGTCAACACAAAATAATTTTGCTATATTTGAAGAAGAAGAAAAATTATTTTTATAAAAGAGTTCATTATTATTAACATTATTTTGCATGCTTGCAGATCAGGTGTATCACAATCTTGTTCGCAATTTTCCAAGATGAAGGGATTTTTCGACTCCTCGTATCAGTATGTGATCATTACATCTATACAAATTATCTAGTGTTTTTTGTTGATTGTAAGATTTATTTTTTAACAAGATTTTTTTAAATTATCAATTAAAAATAAAGACCCATATACAGGTTGTCCGTATCTCGACGTATAGGCCAAGTCATAATGGTTAGCAGAAAAATATATAAAATTTAAAAAAAAAAAACAGTCAGTTAAAACTGGGCAAAGTATTGATTTTGAATACTTGGTTTGGTCAAAAAGTGTCATTTTCTTCCAAGCTGGATCAGTTGGCTTTGAATTTTGGACAAAAGTTTACAGAAGCATTATTCAGGATAACATAATAATAAAAAAAAGAAGAAAAATAAAGATTTGTAGTAACAGGAGTGAAAAGACCTATCAGAGGGTGTAGATTTTTTTTAAATGCTTATAATTTTTAAAACACATGACTGATTATTTAAAATATTTTTCTATTATGACTTGGCCTATCACCCGATTTCAGCTTGACATCGAGATACGGGACATCTTGTATAAGTAGACAAAAATCCAAGTTATCTTCGTATCTTTTGTTTATAAAAATAGCCGTAAAAGATCTCGTGGTGATTATGGGCCAGAGTCTAGATCGACACAAATTTTAAAGCGCAAGCGGGCCAACCAATCGAAGACTGAAAAGCGTGATTAATACTAGGGAAAATGATCACATAACACATAAAATCATTGATATGTATGTTGTATGGATCATATGATTTTGTTTCGGGATTGTTGCTGTGAGACGCGAATGAAACACTCGAAATTAATTTTATGTATCGAAATCAGTTTTATGAATTTTAAGATATTGTCACCGAATCGTGGCTGTGGGAAGCAATGAAACATTCAAAATTAATAAATATTTTATTAATTTATTTATATCACTGATAACAAATTAAATCGGAGCATTGTTCTTTAATTCATAAAAATTTTGTAATTCGCACTTATCTTGTCACTCATGAATATTTCATAGTTGTTGGTAGGTAAGTACTTTTCTATTTTGTTTTACTCTTGTTTATTGCTTGTTTATGGTTAATCGCTCTCATTATTACATCACCTCGCTTGTCAAAACAATAACGCACACTGTGTGTCTGGCGCGATCCGTATTTATTGTGTAATATTGCATATTTATAAGACCCGATGTTCGCGATGTGTCAGAATATAGTAAACTATCCCATACGTTTGTAGTAATTTGAAATAAAAGTAGAGTTTCAAAGGATCGAGAAGGCGGTGTTACCTGTAAATACAAGGGCGTTACGGGACGCAGAGTCAGTTATTCTTGAAGGTTAACTAACGTGATATTAGCAATAAGGCGAGAGCAGTGTGACCAGCGATAGTGATACTAGCGATAATAAATAAATTATTATAAAATTAAATAAATAATAAGTAAAATAAAAAATTAAAAAATAACGGCCGGCGCGAAGTTTTTTTGAACGTGTAATAATTTGCTAGAAAATGATTGAGGGGATAGAAACAGCATTAATTAGTGCAAATTAAGAAACAGTGTAATTACTCCGATTTAACTCATGTCTAGTGACTTTTTTCGTAATGAATAAAAGTTTAAATTGTTTTAGTATTTTTCTTTTTCCTTCTACACTCACGTCGGGTGACAATATTTGCGTGATTGTATTTTTTAAAAATTCCCCGATATAATATCACGTATTTCCTGACAACCCTTCTTGTTTTTTTATTTGGGAAAATGTCTCATTCCTTTCCGATTTTTCATCCTATCGTTACGATTCGTATGAGCAATGTTGATCCATCGGCGTAGAAAATCTACAAAAAGCCATACACATATCTGCCGGCGCAAAAAATCCCTGTAACTGCTAATTCAATTTGGCGAAAATGAAATATGTAGGACTTGTATTTCAGGCGGGGAACTGAGAAGCACCGATGTGAAAAAGAAGGTGAAATAATTTCTGGGAATTTTTTGTCTCGTCGGATTAAATAGATTGAATTCGAAGAGTACGACGTTGGGTTTTTTGTTGTGTACGCTAAGATCCGTACAAGCGCGCACATAAAAGGTGGAATATTAAATGAAAGTCTCGAAAGTTTTAAAATTGAATTGTAATGTAATCACTAAATAATTATTTTCAAAGGACACGAATTTTGAGAAAGACGTCCATGTAATGTAGTTATTGTAGAATAATTTTCATTTTAAGCACTCGCATATTAATTAAAGTGAATTTGAGTAGCTGAATTGAATAATATCATACCATGAGTACCTACTTTAATATATTTAGTCAAAAATTATCATATTGTCACGGGACGTGACTTTGAGAGGCACTAGAATTACTTTAATTTATTACCAAAGAAAGTCCTGGACATGAGTTAAATTTAAGTACCGTCATTTTATTTTATTACATATAAAAATAATAATAAAAATAATAAATAAAAAGGAGAAACATACAAATACAAACAATATAATATGAGATTTTTAAGACCCTACCAAGCCACTTTTTGTAATCGCTAAATGTCTTCCGAATATTTCACACACTTATTAATAAACTATTCCTTAATTTGCACTAATTAACACTATTTATATTCCTAAATCACTTCTGCTAAACTCTGTTCAATGTTCGCTCCGGCTTATTTACTTGCGCTGGTCACTTACAAATATCGCGTGTTGTAATACACAAATCACTTTTCACAATAGCACAATTCGTCCGAAATATTCATTCTAGAGGTAACGAGAAACATGTGAAATGAACAAATAAGTTGTGAATGTTATGCTGGCTGTAGTAGACAGATAACCTAGTAGAAGGAATATATAAAACATCGCTAATATGGTTTGGCCATGTGGAACGGATAAGCGAGGGAAGGATGGTAAAGAGCATTTATGAGGCGAGTATTTTTTATGATGGCAGGAGAAACAGAAAGCGTCCGCAGAAGACTTGGCATGACAAGATAAACAAAAATATAAAAAAACCGAGTGTGCGTGATAGTAAGATGAGGCGAAAGTGGCCTGCCAGGATGGATGCGTGCGTGGCGTTTTATTCTCTCTGCTTACCTACCCCCTGGGGAAACGGCGTGATAGTTATTTAGTTACTTTTATTTTTTATTTGTCCAGAAAAAAATTCTATCATATACAGTGGAATGAAGTTATATATGAAGCTACCAGCGAATATTAGGAACGAAAACAATATAACGACTTTTAAGAAAAAACTAAAAAAATACGTGATACTAGCTTTTGAATAAAAATTAAGTATACTTGTATCTAATGCAAAAATGTCTAGTAAATATAAAAATTATTGCATTACCTACTTTAAGAATAAATAAAAAATAAATAGAAGAACAGTAGGTACGTAGGTAATTCAATCATTAAGTATCGAGAATAAAATAGGTACCTGCTTATGATACTTAGGCGTAGACCTCTTTCTATTTAAGAAAGATAATCAAATTAGTATATGTAAGCCGTACGTACGATGCACATTGTTTCGTTGTGTTGGTGTTTACGGGTATAAATACCAATACAAATAAACAATGCGCCTCGTACGCATGGCTTACACATACTCATTCGGTTGTCTTTCTTAAATATAAAGAAATATACGTGTGTTGTGTAGTTACCGGATTTTTATGTTTAATCATAAATATATGAGACGTCAAAGAAGATTCAGGTGTATATATATGTCATACTTTCGTTTGGTGCTAATACTAATATACGAAAGTAAAGCATGGAATTTGCAAACAAAGACTGAAAGTAGATTGATTACGGTGAAAATGGAGAGAAGGTAGGATAGAGGAGTGTGGCATAATATTCTCTGTTATTACCTCTGCGGTAAAAAAAACAGCATGAGAAATGGTGTGTTAGTAAGTTAGTTAATCTTACACCCTATGAAATGAATAGCACATCAAGCGATCATTATAACATTCCCTTATTTAAGTTGTTTTTATTTATTGATCTTGTACTAAATTTGTAGAACTCCATGTTTATTTTTAATAAAATTGAAGAATTATTAATTTAAAAATTCTGAAAATTTTCGTAAAGCGTTATTTCAATGTAACAGCTATTTAGGCAATCAAAACCACTTTCAAACAGTATATACCTACCACGTAAAATTGATTTATTTATATAATTTTAGTTATCCCCTTTCCTTCGCGTAGTTAGGTGATTTCGTTAAAGCCAATATATATAAGAATTATTTTTTCTTCCCCAAGACACTGATCATTAAACTTTTCCCCATTTATGGACAAAGTAGCTGTCATTACTGATAAATATTGTCGAAAAATATTATGCCGAGTTTAATTTTTATTTTTCTCAGTTTATGTAATTGATTTAATTTTTTTCATTTATTATTATTTTATTTCGATTACTTGATTTATGGCCTCAATTTTGGGTTTTTTGAACATATTAAGAAATGGAGAGAAGATTTTTTTGACTTTTGATTGGCCTTATATTTGGGTCTTTTGTTCGTTTGTTAATTAATTTCTAGTAGTTTTAGCAAATTTAATCTAAAATCTTTGGTTTCTATATGCAAAGGTGTTGGTTCGTTATAACCAAGCGGTATTTTTATTAATAGATAGTGTGTCAATTTGGAATTTAAATTTTATTTTTATTACAACGCATGTGTTTTGTGAATCTAGTTGAAAAAGCCCTTCCCGTTTTTTTTTCTCTTTCGCTTCAACAGACCAAGAAGCCCAATCACAGAAGCGAAATACACCCGGAACACCCAGGGTTGAGTGAATCACAAACATTCACAATTGTGACCTCACTGGGAATCGAACCCGGAACCCTCGGTATGAGATGTTGAGATGGGAGTTAGTGTCATGCCCATTGGGCAACGAGGGTCTCCTCTCGTTGTTTGTTTGCTTAATGTATGTGGCATTGCAGTCTTCCGCAAGTTAATCTTTAAATGTCACTTTTTTCTAATTAAACCATCATAGTTTTAGAATTTTTTTAGGTGTGTTCTAAAAAAATTACAGGATTGTTATTTGAAAAAAGTTCAGAAAATATACGAGATTACACAGTTCAGAAAATTAGATAAAAAATATGTCAGAAACGAGGTCAAAATAATACGGCACAATGATATATTTGAAAAATAAATGTTGATATTGTGAAAGGAACTCGAGTCTGAATAACATTACTCGTTATTTTAAAACATCTTTATTATTGCGGAAATTTTCCGTAGGCCTTTTACCATCTACTGAAAAGCGACATGTAAAATATTTTTTTTGCGACATATATTATTTGTAATTTAATGTTTACAAAGTGTATACATAATGTTTTCTCTTCATTTTAGAATTTTTTTTCAATTAGATAAAGAGTTTTTCGAACTCGGAGGATTACTTTTTTCCGTCTGCTATATGAACTTGATATTTTGTTCTATAATACTAATAATTTTGAATTGGAATTATTCATGTTGATATAAATTTAAAATTGTAAGTTTAAATTCAAAGTTTTTTTTGGAATAAGCTTCAATATAAAACCAAGTCACTCCACTTTTGTTGTGATTTATAAAAATATTTTTGTCGGTGAATTTTATTACAACACAACTGACTATTATTTTGAGATAACTTAGATGAAAACTAGGAGGAGATATATTACTACTCTTAAAATACTGATGTAAGTGTGATTGGTATTGGTTAAAATCAATTATTGAAAACTGTAACTGAAAAATGTTACAAAAAATTGCGTCTTGATAATATTCAATTATAAAATCACATTATTATTTGTATTAAACCCTTTTCACGTTAAAAAAGTATCAAATTAAAATGTGTGTGACATTATTAATATAATTTCAAAATAAGTAAGTCCACGAACAAATTAAATGATTTAATAAAGAATTTTTGGGTTTTAATGAATGATATTTTAAAATACTCTATATCTGAGTGATTTTGACTGACAGGTAATCGACTCAAACCGTCGATTTAGTATAGGAAAAATCTAAGACATTCTGTTGGATAACTCATTAGATGTTCTATATTGTTTCAAATCCAAATTATAATATCTGTCCCTCTATCTGCCCATCTGTCTGTCCCCGTAATTATGTTTAACGACCGTAATTTCTTTATAGTAACATTTTTAAAAAATATATATTTTTTTAACTTAATACATTTTTTTTTACGAAATTTCTTTTTTATAAATATTTCTTAGGAACCGACATGTAAAAGTACCGTCATTTTTGACGGGTCACAGGGAGTATACATTAAAATACATTTACTTGAAATACAACCATTCGAAATTTATGAATATAGTAGACTTAGACCGTGGATTAAGTAGCTATGAATAATGTATGAAGGTGGATGGTCTACTATTTGAAATTTTAGGTCCGAAGCAGACATTAATTTTAGATTTTGTTTTCAATCGTTCAATCGGACACAAGTTTAAGCTGTTCGCTTGATAAGATCTAGTTATTTTAGATTTTGGTTTAATTATTATCATACCGTTTTGGTATACGAGTTTATTGTTGTAGGCATCAAAAAAGTATTTTTTATTATTATTTTTTATTTATAAATTTATTAAAGTTATATCATAGTACATAATTTTGTATATTCAATAACACATTCATACAAAAAAAAAAAACATTTTATTCGCCATAAAAAAGCTGACGCTGGCGCGTAATCACATCAGTTCATTTCATGGATATTAAAATTGTTATTATTATAAGATGTTAAGAATATTGAGAAACAAAATAAATAAATGTGTAGTGAAGCTCATGGAAATATTGAAAATGCGTTATCGATATGTTTTTAGGTGGAGATGAATTTACGAAAATATTTATAAATATAAAATGAATAAAAAAGGAATACTGTGATGGGTAAAATCAATTTTAAATACAATGATTAAAAAATTCAATTTTTTTAATATTAAAAAAATAATTTTTCAAATAATTTAGAAAACCAAGAAACAAATGACATTTCATTCTGATATTTTGATAACTATACAACACCCTGACAATGGAAAGGTTTTTCTGAAACATGTTATTAATCAAATATAAGAAGTAGATATATACAAATAATACAATCAATATTTTTTTTTAAATACAATCATACTATAAGTATGCAGAAATCGGTTACAAATTTATTCCGGAAGAGCAATTAATTAAAAAAAAATTACGAAAGTTAGATTAAGAGAAATAATGGATAAAATAAATATTTATAGGAATGTTAGGGAATAGAAATAAGTATTTGATAACGAGAGATAGTCGGGCATTTGCGTTCGAGTGCTTTACTTCAGGTAATTGATTTCGATTTCAAGTTGTGTTCGCCCATCGGTCGGTGATCTTGCCTTAGCTTGCATTGGGCAGAGGACATGAGCCCATTAATATACCAGCGCTTCAGTTAACTGTTCTTCAGTTACTGGCCACAGTACTCGAAGGTCGTTTTGGTAGTAAAGTGAGTAATCACAGTTAGGCCCGACGTATAGCGTGAGACTTGGCTTGCTTCCATCTTGTAAATAAGGAAATACGCGCGAGCTGATCAGCGCCGCTGTGTCCATGAACTCGTTTTATATAAAGAATTGTGTCAAATTAGTTTATTATTAACTCAAGATCGAGGGAAAGCTCCTCTAGGGAAAATAGTGTTAATATTTAATGACTAACTACGATAAATTATAGAAATCTCACAGAGACAAGCTACATATGTAGCAGGGGCGCGCAGTGGGAACATCGCAGCATGACTTTTACGTAACCATTATTTGGAAATTTATTTCCAATGGGAAAAAAAATGGAATAAATTATTTGGAAAAAAAATAGGAATAAAACATATATTTTGTAATATTTCTATCACAATTATTATCACAGTATACATTTTTGATATACCATAATAATCTGTCGCATTAATATTTAATTTCTATTTTTTTTCCAAAATATATGTTTACAAAAAAGTCATGCTACAATGTACCCATTGTACGCGCCTGAAATGTAGGTATATGAGAAACGTGTAAGAAATATTTTTAATACAATGTCACAGAGCTTATAACCTCTATGAGCTGGCTTAAGTAATCACTTTACACAATGCAACGAACACCAATTCCATCGTAATTACATCCACACGTTATCAATTTTTTTAATGTTATACATATGTTTCTAAATTGGAATAACTCGTGTATTTAACAGGATAAACTGCGAAAATCTATGTACAGGTAAACGTTTACGCTGATTCACAATTACGCCGGTTGGTGCCGAAGACGTAACAACCGACCATGTGACCGAACTGTTAGACGTGCATGACCAACCACTCTCAAATCAAGAATTAGAAGAGTTGATGGAGGTATGAGATCGCCCTCAATCAGAAAATCCAGAAGAAGAAGAAGAGGAGAATGAGAAGGAAAATGATGGGAAAACCCTAAAAAAGGCCGATCTAACTCGTATCCTTTCTTCTATAGAAAGGTTAACGGATGAGCTCTGTGAGATAGATGGGGATTTCAATCGAAGCGCAAATGTTAAAAGAAGCCTTAGTTCGACCTTATGCTATGATTTTGTAAGAAAGGAAGCAACAATCAAAACAAATGAAATTGGAAGCTTTTTTTCAATAAAGTGTGAGAATTTAATTTAGTATCGACGAACTGGTGAGTAAGTATTTATTTAAAAAAATTCATTATTTATATCAAGAGTTAATTAAAACTATATTTATTAAATACGTTTATTATTTATTTTGAATACATATAGGATATGTATTAAATAAACATGTTAGATTGTTCTTAGAATTTAGACACGGAACCTAACCTTATATCGTCATTAAGTATATTTGTGTTCATTTTATGCCGATTTTTTTTACGCCGGTGTCTCTCAGAACGGAACCCCGGCGTAAAACGACGTTTAGCTGTATTCTGTTTCATAAGAAAAGACTTGAGATTTCTCTAACGTAGTCCTGTCAAATACCTTTCAAAAATTTGATAATGTGTGGATGTTCTTACGGTGGAATTGGTTAACGTTGTATTGTGTAGAGTGATCACTTAAGCCGGCCCACATAGGTTGTAAGCCATCGCATAAATAAAAAGACTTACATCATCTAGACTTCCATAATTTATCTAAATTAAATAATCATCGTCCCTCTCTGGATAAAATCCAGTAACATAATATAATACATAACAAATAAAAATATTGTTAATATTTTATGAATAAGTCGTAAGGAACTTATATGTTTGTTACATATTCTTCTGGTTTGTGAAGAGGTTGCACGGGATGGATCTGTCACAAAGTAACGAATTGTTTCCTATATAAAAATGTGCAAGCACTAGTATAAAATTATTAGGTAAATTTATACAAAAGTTTACGTTTTATTTCCACTTTCAAATATAAATATACAATATAAAATGATGTTCATACCATATATTGCAACAAATTTATTTATTTAAATAAATATAAAATGCAAAAAGGGTAGTAAAAATGCTTGTATAAGCGTTTCTTATTTAATTATATCATCTTTGCGGAACATTAAGTACTAACGAATTTCCACCCCGTAGAATCAAACATCGGGGGTAGTTTTAATGGAGATCAATCTCGAACCAACAGCGTCAAGTTCTCCCAACTTGATATGTCAACTGTTATATTTACGTCAGAAGCAGTTACCGAGCGCACTATCTGCTAATGCGAACCACCGCTTCTCAGCGGCTCGCAGTCGCTTCGCTGTGGGACTGTATCGAGTACCCACGAGAGCGTTTTGTTTAACGCTATTTAATGTGCTTAACGCTTAACGTGCTCACTGCGCCGGCACGCTCCACTGTTAAACCGAAACGGTTAAAAGTTGGCAGGAAAACTAGCGATGTACAAATGGCATCGCTAATTTTCTAGCAACTCAATACGAACAACACATTTAGTCCCGAGGGAATGGCAGTGAGGTTTCACAACGCCCAGATGGACTTATTCAGAATTCTTAATTTATAAAGAATGATCAAATTATTATAATAACCAAATTAATTAATCAATTAGAAAGACATACAGAAAAATCTAATTCACGAAAAAATATTAGGTTACTACTGGGATTCGAACCCAGGTCACCTCCTTTCCGGGGCCGGTGCTCTGACCACTAAGCTATAGCAACCCTCTATGTTTTATTTGGTTATTAAATATTTCACAGAACTTTGTTCTGAAAAATTACAACTTCACAAATATGAATGTGTTCTTGAATATATAAATGATTATAAGCTCATTTATTTGTTAATAATAAACGCCCTAGCGAGCTTTTACGGTACAAGAAAATTAAAAGGATTTTTAAATACCTAATAAAAAACACGTTTTACAGTAAATTATTTTAAATAATAATATAAATAGAACATATTTAAGATAAATGAACAATATAAAATGTAACAATACAAATGTTATAATATAAAATGAACTTTATATATAAACGATGATTAGTACACAAGCATAATTAAAGACCAAATTAATTAATCAATTAGAAAGACATACAGAAATTTCAAATTACTGTTATTCAATTAATAAATTAGACTTACAGATAAGGTCGATATATTCATGGAAATATACAAGGCCGCTATAGCGTAAATGGAGAACGCGCCTGCCTCGTAAAGGAGGAGATCCGTGGTTCGTATCCCGGTAGCAGCCAACTATTTTTTCGTGGATTTGATTTTTCTGTATGTCTTTCTAATTGATTAATTAATTTAGTTTTAAATTTTACAGAATTTTATTCTGAAAAAATTGCAACTTCACAAGAATGTGTTCTTGAATATAATAATTAGAGACCTTTAAAATAAAGATAATTAAACCAATATACCAGATAAATAAGATAAGAAGTTAAAATAAACCAAAAAAATAAATATGAACGATAAAATCAAAAGATATTTAAAAGGGAAATGAACAATAATTAGGATACTTTAAAATAAATAAATATATATAGGTAAGTCACGGGGAACAAAACATAAGTAAAAATTTAGTCCATTAAACTGTAATTAATTTTATTGGTGTGTCATATGTGGGATATAAAAGCAAAGGCAGCAATATCCAAAAAAATAATAATGCCGTAATCGGAGATTAATTTGTAATGTAGGAAGAAACAGCATGAGGGTAAGTTAGTTAGAAAGTTAAAGAAATGAATAAATACGACGCATTTCTGTTATTGCCAAGCAAAGAAAAAATCGTATATTCTATACTTATTCACATACGCGGGCTATAAAAGCAAAGGCCTCTACAATTAACACAATTAGAATGCCATCCGTCGAGGAGTACTAATATACTAGCTGCAACCCGTCAAAAATGACAAAACATTGGTTTGCGTCTTTGCTCAGACGTAGAATATATTTATAGCACCTTTTTGGCATTCCACGGAGGGGCGACCGTGGCAGCATGCGTGAAACGGCCAGTTCGGGTTTGGTGGCCCGGGGTTCAAGCCTCATCTCCGGCTGTGAATTCAAACGAAATTACGAACGTTACACGAAGTTTTGAGGACAGACAGACAGACGGACGGACGGACAACATAATTATTATGTTTGATAATGTACTAAATACAAGATTTTATAGAAAATATAGCCAATAAATTAATAGAAATCATGATTAAGGAATGGATACATGCCTAAAATCTAGAATTCGTACATTTTAAATTAGTAATCTTCGGTGACTGCATTGAAAACATTTTTTTGGATACTGCTGCCTTTGCTTTTATACCCCACATATAGAGCAGTTTGTAGTCGATATATTATAATAAAGAAAGGGCCGCTGAGATGCTTTGGTCACACGGAAGGCAGGAGTGAAGAGAGAGTGGTCAGTAAAATAAAAGAGGCCAGAGTTAAAGATAGGCGCGTGCAGTCAGTACATCGAAGAATGATCCGTACATAAATACAGTATGACAAAAAAGCAAAATTTAACATTTACCTGACAGAATATTACTATATATTTAAATCTTAATGGAGATCCAAAACTGGATAAAACTAACACAAGACTGAGACCAGTGGAGGAAGACTATTGAAGAGGTCAACATCAACCAGAGGTTGTAGTCAACAGTGATGATGATGATGATACACATGTTAATAATTGTGATCTTTTTTAATGTTTTTACATTAGTTCATAATAAGTTCATATATATTAGTCATATATATATTTCTCATTTTTTTTGATATTCTTAATGTCTATTCTTTGAATTTTATTTTTAGTACATATACTTTATGTCCTGATTATAGGACCATTGCCCCCGAAATATGTTGATAATTTAATATATCGAGGCTAGAAGCCAAAAGGTTATATCGAACTTTACAAGGAGAACGAAATAATGTTTTGTCAATCTGGTTTTGTCAATATTTATTTTAATATTAAACGCTTTTCGTGTGTGTTTTGGATTAACAAATATGGAAATCGTTTAAAAATAAAATAAACATTGACAAAATCAGATTGACACAACTTTATTATGCTCTCCTGCAAAATTCGAAATATTCACTAGCGCCCTTTTGACTCTCTACCCTCGATATAGTGGTTTAATACAATGTGTTTTCATTTAAGTAATAAAAATAATGTAATGAGAAAGTTATATTGCAGTTCTTGAAGGAGTATATTACTCTTATATACAATTTGAATATAATATTATTATTTTTATTTTTATATATTTATTCTATTGAATGTTTTGCATCATAAGCAATATTAACAAAGACAATCTCGATAATAAAGCAGGATCTTCATTCATTCTGTTTCCATATTCCTTGGCTGTCACCAATTTGGATGCCAATAAGTTTGCGTTACGTTAAAATCCCATTTGCATGTGTCGGGTACGTTTCGTGATTTGACCACACGCAAATTAGATAGATGTCGCTTGTAGCAGCTTACACCACCCGGGCCCTGGGGACGGGTGGGGGATGCGAAGTAAGGGATGAAATTATTCCATTGCCTCCACCACGATCAATCCACTGTCAGGTGCCTTGTCACGTTTTGTCAGCAGTTGACACGCCTAGATCCATCCCTAGAAATGGCCCAAGGAACACCTGGACCAAGGTCAGTTAACTAAGAGCGTAGAAGGTTGTGTTAGTTATGTAACACGTCAAACTATACGTAATAAAGTAAAAGCCATTTATAGATCCTGGAGGATAAACAGATACATCAGTTATAAAACAAGGACATTCTTAATATTATGTTATATAACTAATTACGTACAGATCCCCTGGGTTTTTTTGGTACTCCAAGATTGTTTGTAATGAATGCTTGGTAGCATTCAAAATCTCGAGCTACTGGCTCATATTATGGGGAGTATAATGTCATTAAATTGTAACAACATGTATTTAATTTATTGTAAAAATTATTATAATGTGTATACTGTATAAATAAATAAATAAAATAATATATTTTGAGTAGGTACTTTATAATGAACTCTTTGTAATACATTATTGGTAAGAAATTTCTGAATAATTAAGATGAATTATAAGAGTCTCACAGAGACGAAGCTATTTGTATGAGAAACGGGTATGGAAGTCTCTTATACGATGACCCAGGGCCTACAAAATATATGAGCTGGCTTAAGTGATCACTCTACACGATGCAACGTTCACCAATTCCATCTTAGGAACATTCACATTATCAAATTTTTAAAAGTTTTATCGTTCAAATCTGGGAACCTTCCGTATATTTGATTGGACCATGCTAGAGACATCTGTAGTCTTTTCTTGCGAACAAATTTACATAGATTTCGCAGCTAGTAATGATACCTCTATATTTACGAGTACTTTGCAATGAACGCTTGGTAACTAATATATTTCTGAATACTTTGCAGCCCATTTCATTATTTTTATTTACCTACATTACCTACGTTTTTAAAAGTGTTTCGAGGCAAAAATCTAACCGTCACAAAAATTTAAGGGCTTACATCTCAGAAAGTATCCAAGGCAAATGGAAATCAATGATGTCAATGAATTGAACACAGATTTTTTTTAATCCGCCGCCCTCCCTGCTCCGCCCTTCGTGATTGTATAAGGTACGCGTAACAAATGGGCGCGCTCAGTCAACTTCAGAATTTCGTGGCTTGAGAAGTCTAATCGGGACTTACCGCTTATAATAATATCGGGAAATAAGTGTTTCATGATACCTTAGAACGTCCTCTGTGCGTACAATTATAAAGTAAAAAAGACGATATGCAAGGTCAGTGTGACTTAAAAAGTGAAAACTATTCATAATGTTGAAGTATTTGTCCAATAACTACAAGCAGCAAAGGCTAGAACCTACAGACTGAAGTTTAAAGAGCACCCAGTCGAGGCAAAATGCTCCGCTAGCACTAGAGCGCGTGCGATCGCCGCGGTTACGCCGTCTTTTATATTGCTAACATATTAAAAAAAAAAAAACTGCAGAAGATTTATACATTCTCATTATTATCACACCCAGTTGTTTAAAAACATTGCAGAAAAACATCGCACAATAATTTGTGCGATATTTTTCAGATTCCTTAAAGTCTAAGATACTCTGAATACTCTACTTACTATAAGTGCATCAGCTCTTTACTTTGACACTTTTACTAACTACCTTATTATAATAAAAATTATTAATTTCAGGCTTACCATAAAATCGGAAGGGTTAAAAAGTCAAATAAAAAACCCTCTAAATTAATTAAGAACTTTGTATAAACCACTTGGAGTAACTTTAAGTCTACGGGTTTTGATACCACTATATCTATTTTTTTATTTTTTTTATTTTTTTATTTGAGACACTAACAGGATACATGATACTCTGATAATAAACATTATAGTGAAAACTATTATGCCCATTATCCCAATTACAATCTTCGGCACGCTCTAGTAACATGTATTTTTGCAATTAAGTATATTTTACATGTACATTTATGTGTATTGTATATTAAGTGTTTAAATGTAGTGAGATTACTATTTAATGAATGATTGATTTAATGGATCTATAGGTTCAGGTCAACGTTTAGAAAATGGATGTTTTGTATGAGTGAGTTTTTGAACGAAGATAAGGTATCTGCAAGAATATCAGCATCAATGTTAGGGTCAGCACAATACAAATCATATGTGCGACACAACCTTGTGATGGGAGAAAAGTAACCGACATTATTAGTGTGCTGGCTTATTCTAAAGAACTCCATGCAGGAACTCCATGAACTCGTCAGGGTGCAATTTTATGCATGACCCCTTAGTTGATATATTCCCCATTTCGGTATCTAATTGTCAATTACCCCCACCATAACTGTAACCACACCTCCGTTTAAAAATTAATTTGTTTAATAAAATAAGTAATGAATAGTTAGTTTGCATCCATTTTTATGAAAATACAGTGGTATCTAAACCGGTTGACGTAAAGTTACTCCAAGTGGTTTATACAAAGTTATTTATTAATTAAAATTAATCATTATGTCCAACCACGAAGTTAACTATAGTTAAGCTATAAACATCAAAAATAATCCTTTTAATCATTACGTGGCATTCCCTATTTATTCCATGTAACTTCATATATGTAAAGGTTTTAGGTCACTAAATGTTCATATTTCGATGTTTCGTGCACCAACGAAGTCAGTGGCGTGCCTCCGAATCGGATCACTCCGCATGAACGAGCGGCTTCGTTTCACGTAAGTGAATACGTCGTGGTTTGGATGAAGGGGGAAATTGATTCATTTCATTAATCGACATTTGAATTAATAAAGGGTGTACACAGAATCAACATGTAAATATAAAATTACTATTTCTTAAATTAGTTAACAGGTAACAACGCCTTGAAGCATCGATGAATACATTCAAATTCAAATATTTTACACAAACAAAATTCCTTTTATTATTCTGGTCTGCGGCATTAATTAATTAAAATGTTTAATTAAAAGGTTTCTGTTATCGTACCAGGACTACAGGACGTTTTGAAGATGTATCGTAAAATAGGATTACTTTGACTTTAAGCGTAACTTTGACATCTTTTGGGGCTATCTTAATAGAGCATCAAAATACGGTTTAAACGTATGCGGAACGAGCCCGCGTGACAAAAGCATGTGTAACAAAGACTCAACCAATCCTGCCTATGATTTTGGTGTGTTTGGTATTATTATGTTAAATATTTTTTAATAAAAATTTCGAATTGATTGTTAAAACTCATTGTTTTTAATTTAATTTCCCGTATAATTCTTTTAAGTATTAATATTTTTTTACCAAAATGATGTCAAAGTAACCTTTACGCTTTACATCTTCGACTTAAGTTCCATTTCAATGCCTTGTGGTAACATTGACACCTTTAAAAAATATATATAAAAAATTATGGGGGGCTAGTGGGGCATAATATTTTAATGAATTTGATAGCCAAAGGACACATTGTTCTGTTGGAGCAAAATAACAGTTATTTTTGGATTATTTAAAAAAAGTGACCACCAAAAAACTGCCAAAAGATGTGCAAAGTAGTCCCGTTTTACGGTACTTTAAATTTACAAAAACTATTTAAAAACAATGAAGGCATATTTTTTCCATATAGCTAACAACATGCCTGATATAGCACGCATATTTTGAAACCAATAGTTGGAAAAAATAAAGGCATATGTAATCTCACTGCGCACTTTAGCAGACATTGTTCAACCAGTAGTTTGCCGCAATCAAGAGTGAACGTTCATGGTAACAATTAAAAAAAAATACATTTAAAAATAATATTGCAACATCACCAAAATCAAAAACAATCTTAAAATATATTATACACAATTATCATTCGAGTCAATAGACCCCATCAACGTCAATTACTGCTTCACTCCTGCGGTCCTAGCCTAGCCATCAAAATCCGAAGATGGACAGTTTCCTGACTAACAACTCACTCTCACCATGTCCTTTAACTAATCGAAAAAATCGATGAGATCGCAAAACGACTCAACAACTTTCCACCTTTTCTCGATGTGGTACATCATAAGGTTTTCAATGCACATTTTAATTTTCTAACACTACAAACAATTAATAATTATGACAAATACTCTATTAATGTTTCAAATTAAATCAATGAACCATCAGCAAATATGAAGGAAGTAATTATTCTCACTATTTTTCGTGGGCTAAGTCTACAATATTTTTATTGTATTAATATTCTGTTAGTGTATGTTATTTTATGTTTTAAAATATTTTGATATTTTATTTCATTAAAAAGTATTATATTATGTACTAGATGTAAAATGTATTTTTTACAACAAAAAATATATGTTTATATAAACGTTAAAAAACATTGGATGCGTGAACCTAATTATTTGGATGCTTGTTGTGAATAAAGAAATAAAATGTGACATACATTGAGTAATCTGTAGAAATTTGATATCAAAACTGTACAGATTTTTTTTTTGTTGTGTGTTTCTATTTTTTGGCCCACTCTGTATATGATCATTTTTCACGAAAAATTTATGAAAAACCAAAGATCTTGAAACTCAAACACTCACACATTCATTGAGTGTAGAAAGTCACGCGCGTAGAGGAGAGCAATCTCGCACAAAGCGTGTTGCGGAAAAACAAGTGCTGAGAAGACATCGGCGCCAGTAATGATCTGGGCCGACCCAGCTGCGAGATCTGGTTGTGCAGGGAATAAACTCAATTTAAGATGAAAATGTAATAATTGGATTCTTACAAGTAATGATGTGCCCACCCCCTCTGAAAAGAAAATAAATCTTAGATTTGCTGTTGGTTACAAACTGCTAATACAGTTTTGCAAGATGCCTGTAATAATAAAAAATGAATAAATAAATAATAAACATGATAAAAATAAATGTTTTATACCTACTCATAGGAACAAAATCGAGGGACAGCATATTCAATACAGCATACCCTGTTTATTGATTATACAGTTGAAATCATTCATTCTGAATAAGTTTTTAATTTTTAAAGTTATGCTTTCTTAGGCGCGCTTAGACTTAAACGTAAACATTTTTTAATGCAACCAAAATGCACGCGCATCATGCAACGGATATTTTCACGCCATGAATATTTTCACATAAAAATCACCAATCAAAAGCTAAGCTAATCATTTAACCAATAGCAATTGTTATAAGTGACGACATTAAGTTGTTTGAAAATTGTGTTATGAAAATTGCATGTGTTTCATACCCTTGTTAGATCTTTTTTTTCCATTAGAAAAAACGTATAAGGAATTTGAAGATGTTATATCGTACCTATCAATAAAGTTAAAATACTCAAACTGCACCTGAAAAATAAAGTTTGGTGATCGAATCATCGTAGTTACTATATTTTTTCAAAAGTACAAATGTCTTACTATCTTTATGAGTATCTGATTATTTTCTGCATTTAATTAGTGTGAATTATTACGGAATGAATGTTTTACTATAAGTGTTATATTTATCGACAAGCTACAAGGCCTTATCGAAATCATATAGATGTATTTCGACTTCACCGGGAATCGAACCGGAACCTCGGTACGAGAAGCCAGTGTCATGCCCATTGGATTATGAGGGTTCTGTTCTACGACCTGTGTTCTTTTATAAATTCTGGACTATGTTCTGAGAAATGGTAACTTCACGAATAAAATATACTATCTTTAAAATTAATATTCGTAAATTAATCTACCGTTTCATTATCCTGTTACCCAAAAGGTTCACTCCTAGGAATAGAGCTGAGCACACTAGTAATTAGAGCAAGATCCGTTCTCAAGAATTAATTTTGCAAATTTTAATAATTTATATTCACATTTCAAGGAATTCATAAGAGCTCTTAGGTTTTTCAAAAGGTAATGAGGACAATTGCTACAGTCATTCGGAATTGTTTTTTTTCTCGCAATCTTTGAAGCAGTTAATCAAAGGTTTGAATCAATTTATTCCAAAACTAAAATTATAATTAATTATAATATACTTTGTTTTCACCACTTATTTATTGAAAATATCAACACGTTCCAGAGCCAATGATTGTTTCATTAAAATTAAAAATTATTAAGTCAATTTAATATCGTTAGGATGCCAGTCACTGGATGAAATAACCGGTTACGCAATAAATTAAATCATGTAGAAAAGTTTTTCAGAATATTTTCTGTACCGAGGGCTCTTTTAGACACAATAAATATGAGTATGAACTATGATATTATTATAAATATTCAATGATAAGCTTTGGGGGCTAATTGAAGAATGGACTGAAAATTTATGCTAAAAAATTCATGAGTATTGTTATGAGTGACACTTTGTAAAAAAGTTTGTTTTTTGATAATTCAGATAGTACCTGTATGACCAATATAAAAATAACATGGAATTTTGAACCTTGAGTTCATCAAACATGGAATGCATGCCAGATAAACATTATCATTATTTTCAAACTAAGTTAATCGCTGGTTTTATGAAATTAGATTTAACTTTTCGATCTCCTAGAATAAGGCTCGATCAACAGACTACTGAATCACGGTTGACAAGAAAACGATATCCTAAAGATTTCAGGATTGCAGAAAACTCCAATTTACATAGCTTTGTTTATTCATTGGTTTGGAAATATATAAGAGTGTAAATATAAAGTATTAAGCATGTTAGCTTACGTAGTAGCATATTTCACATGGACAATTATTTTGAAAAATACAATTAATAAAAAATTAAAGACAAAAGTAGTTATAAAGTACATAAAACATAATAAAATAAGTAAAAATATAACATATTAGGATAAGTGAAACTTTATTTGTATATTGTATCGCAGAGTTTTATTAAATCAATGTTGCCACGCAGAATAATGTTCACTTGTAATCTTAGATGGTAAAGAGATACAAGATAGATTTCAATGTAGGTGAACAAATCTTTGCAAGCTCGGCACATTACCACTATGGAGGAGCAATGTCATCTCAACAATCTTTTCTAGTCATAAAATTTATACGTTTCTCATGGTTGACCCAAAAAACATGATTGATTTTGCCATTTATGGGTGTAATTTGTTATAAAGACATTCATTGAATATTTTTTTTACATTATATAAGTTGAAATTATAAATAATAGATGGAGTTCGCTTACAATATTTTACGCGCTTTTTTAATATACGCACGCGCAATATTATTGTTTTTAAAAATTTTGATTAATTTACTTCAATTAGAGTAAGTTGTTTTAAAATATATAAAACGATAAAAATTACAATATTATGTCTTGATTATTTATGTATTTCGCGTAGCGTAAGAGTATAATAAATGGCTTAATAAATTAGTCGGAACACAGAAAACCTTTTTTCTGTAATTCAATTTTAGAACGTGATGCTTTTTGAGATAGATTGTAAAACATAAAACAATCATATTTTAAAATGCATAATTAATTATCAACATACATTATAAATCTGAAAAAATATATATTCAGAACTAAGGTATGTAGAAAGCCTTAGGCGAATATAAATTCGTGTGATACAAGCAATTTCGAGATTAATTATACACCTAGTTTATATTGCTGCAATGTACACCGGGAGAACTCCGAGATATAAATTTTAATCAAACTGCTTAATTTCCTTATGCAACATGTTGGAAATTGGGAGAACGTGATTGAAATTCATGGAATAGTATTTCATTTCAAATACGTTCATAGCATACAAGTTTTGATTCAAGCCATGCGTTTTCGTTACATTTATTCAGTTTGATTCAAATAATCAAAATAACGGAAAAATAAAAGCAACGCGACATATTTCTGAAAGTTGCAAAATGTTGTATTACTATAACATAGTAATATTCATAATTTTTATACTTGTTTATTTGTTGAGAAATCTTTTGATTGTGTATGAAATTAATTTAGTGAGTAAAGTCTTGACAAAAAGACATCCAATATTCAATGAGAAAGGCGTATGCATATGCACTTAAAGATAAGCACCGGATTGAACAAGATACACACATGGCAAACAATATGATCAAAGTTCTTAAATATGAAAAATGAGGAAATTTAATTATTAACAAGATAGTCTTGTAATGAAAGGAATTCCACACAATCTGAATCCCTTTTAATAGCACTTTGGAACAAAACTATAAAACCTTCTAGAACACATTACAGCACTCTAAGATTATTTACAATATTCGGAAAACGCCCGGAATTGCCTGGAAGCGACGGGAACCTTCTCGCAAACAGTGGAAATGAAAAGAATGTTCTCGAGGATTCGAAAAACCAACGTATAAAATGTTACTTTGACGATTCTACCGTAGCAAAAATATGTTACCGTCGCGCGTTGCATACCAAACGACAGATAATTAAATGGAGTACCTACTTTTGTGCCATAGTGAACAGAATTCACTCGAAAGTGTCAAGTACCCAACAATTATAAAGTGTTCAGAGACGAGTGATAAATTGTGAATTGGAGATTGGTGCTACAAAATAATTCGCGTCTAGTGACTTTGACAATTTATTAAAATAATTAATCAATAATTAATAAATCGTTAATTAATTTCCAGTGTTTTCATTTGTCACCCACAGCCACGTCCTGTGACAGTATTATAAAATTGTAGATTCTTCTGATTAATGACCTTCCGGTTACTACACACCTTCTGCTGTGCATGTAAGATATTTAAATATCTAATAGGATTATTGCCTCAATAATTGTTAAACTATCGTTTGCATTTATTTCCATTTTTTTCCTGCATCTCGCATGATACTTTTATATTTTTACTCCCTTTCTTTTAACTCGTAGCGTCTGTTTGTCTGCCGAAAAAACTTGTATTAATTTTTAATCCTTTTCCTGTGATCCAATCGAGCTGAAACTTTGCAGGCCGACTCGTGGCAACGATAAAAATGATTTAATAAATTTTCATTAAAAAAAATAAATTATAGTATAATTTTGGATTTTTCGAAATTTTAACGGTTTTTTCAAGTTGGAAACCATACAAATGAAAAAGGAAACCGACGCGTGGAAAAAGCGCGAAACCTGTTTTGACTAGTCTGACTGGAGCCGTGGGTCCGATCAGATGGTTTCGCTGACGCCGTGCCCCCCTATACCAATTATTACGTTTTCAATATTCAATAAGTTTTAAGGATAATAATATACACGGAATACATTTTCCACGTGAATTAAAAGCAAAAGGAATATGTTGATGGAATATCAAATTGGAAACAATACAAATGAGAAAGAGAGTATAATAAAATCTTGGTTTTTATGGGTTAGTTTTTATACTCTTGATTTTTACTGTATGTACTATAAATATTCGATGTCGATCTAAGAGGATAAATTGTGACAAAAGCTACCTACTTCAGAACAGATATTTCTACATATATAGCGTGGTTGGTAGTAGCAGAGAGGGTTGTTATATATTATCCTTATTTATTTGTATTGTGTGTACGTATCAAGCAATCAAATGTCTATTCTTGTCAAATAAACGCCGATTCATCGGCAATGGAATGAAATGAATGGAATGGAATTAAGGTGGCTTGGATATGTTTTAAGGATGCCAAAAATGTGCCTACTAAGATGCTTCTTCTTGGCACTTTCGAAAATGTCAAGTGGGTAGATGATGGGTTGCCCCAGATTAAGCTGGAATAAACAACAAATTTATTAAAAACTAGCTGAAACCCGTCAAAAATGACGTACGTTTACACGTCGGTTGCTAAAGAATGAGTATTTTTTAAAAATAAAAAATAAAAAGAAGTTACGGACATTACAGGCAGTTACAGACAGAAAAACAAAGAATTTATTATTTTTTGGATAATAACAAGAATTTTGTCGCATGGGATTTTCGTCGTGAATTTTTATAGTTGGACCAAAGTTTGCGGCACATTTGTCGTTAGACCAAATGTCCGTGGACCTTTTGTGTTTTCACCAAAATTCAGTGGGCCTTTTGTTGTGTGATCAAATGTCTGCACACTTTTTGTCTTTGTAAAAATTTTTGTGGACGTTCGAACAAATATTCGTGAATTTTTTGTCATTTGATCAATTATTTGTGGACCTTTTGTTCGTTGGTTATTTTGTCGTTGGAACATTAAATTATAAGTAAATTTTCCTTTTTACAAATAGTTATCTGTTTAATTTGTTTTCATGTTAGTAAATACTTCATTATTATTTATATTCCATATATAATTTTTATTATTTGATCGTCGATACTTCGATTTTTGAATTTAATTTGTTACTATACAATTGTATCCTGACGAACGGACCGTGGGTTCTGAAACATGTCGATATGTTTCAATACACAATTGGTGAAAACAAAGTTCGTTCTTATTTTTTACTCCCTTTATATTCGTGGCGTCTGCTTATCTTCTTGTCTGACGAAAAAAATTTGGGTCCATTTTTATCCCCTTTCCCGTAATCCAATCGAGATGAAACTTTGCAAGCAGACTCGTGGCGACGATCAAGAAGATCTATCAAATTTTCGTCAAAAAAAAAAAAAAAAATTTTTGGATTTTTCAAATTTTGAATGGTTTTTTCATACAACATATTAAGTTGTATGAACGCGTCCGGTAGACGAGAAACCTGATTATAGTATAATTTTGGATTTTTGGAAATTTCTCATTACTCCCTTTTGTCCAACTCGTAGGTTAAGCGAAAAAAAAAATGTAAATGAGAAAGGGAGTATTTATAGTTACTTTTTTATACTAATAATTTCACCACAAAAGTATTTTGCTGTTTTTGAAGAAATAATAAATAAATTTACTTATCCAGATTATATATTATATAAAACATTATAGTAACGTAGGTACGCTATATTGTTCAGGTCAGGACACGGATCCTGAAAAGCCTAAATTTTCGTTATTAATGTCTCCATACAACATCGCATCAGCTTAAAAGCATCGCATGTTAATATATTAAAAACCTTCCGTGGATCATGCTGCATGTTTAAAGCGGCGGAATTTTACACGACGTTGAAGATGATGGATGATATTTGGCTGTCCACAATATTCTTTATCTCCCGCCAGGATAAACTTCTCCATTTAATCTTTTAGGTGTGCGGGTCATGATAAATTACTAAACCTTATAAATGTTTAAATTTACCACCATGGCCGTCCACTCCCACCGAGGGACGTTTGAATTGAAATCAAAATACTGGAAAATCATTGCGGTGAAAGCGAATTAAAATCTACATTAATGGAATAATGAAATTGTCGCGTCATGCAAACAAATTTGTGATGAAAGTAAACGACAATGCGCCCTGTAAAAATTGAAGATCTTCATTAATTCTTACCGGCATTACAGCCTTCGTACCGAGGTTTCGGGGGTGTGAGAGCTCGAATCAAGCTACCCTTATGCACCAAGAGAACATATTTAAAAACACTAATGACGGTAACCTCTCTACCAAACATTAATTCAAAAGCTCTACGGACATGCCTTATTCATCAAATTTTAGTCAAATTCAGCTTGATAGTTTGTACGTTTTTATATAATTACAAATTAATTATAATTTATTTTTTATATAACTTTTTGGTAAGTATTGTTTTATTTTTAGTATCAACCTTAATGAGTAAGTATTGTAAGTCGTCTCTACACAAATATTCAACTTGTGAACTTTCAAAGATATGAATATCATTGTTCGGTAGTAAATTTAATTAAATAAGTGCGAAATTCAAAACTTTTTTCAGAAAAAAAAATTCAATTGGAATAAAAATTTTGACAGAAGCACACAAGGTCACATTGTGTCTCTGTCGTTTGACGGCGGGCAGCACCCACACTTTCAATAATGTTTACAGTAGTCACGTGCGGTTTTCCTTAAAAAGTGTGGTTGATCTTCATTTCATTAATTTATTATGAGATTTATTTAAAAATGTGGTGGTGACTATTACAGTAAATGCTGGATGTTTAAAATATCTTTGTTCGACTTAAAAACAAATTCGACTTGCAAACAATTTTCTTTAAACAAAACAATATGCTTTTCATTCGATTGTTGGTGTTGACACAACAACTTCTTTTTTTACTCCCTTTATATTAACTCGTCGCGTCTGCTTGCTTGCTTGCCGGCTAGCCGTCAAAAAAACTTTGGATCGATTTTTGACCCTTTTCCCGTGATCCAATCGAGCTGAAAATCAAATTTTCGTTAAAATTTTTTAATTATTATAGTAAAATTTCGGATTTTAAGAAATTTTATTGGTTTTTTCAAATTGGAATCATTAGAAAAGTTTGATAGCAACGGCGGCCCGATTACATCGCGGAATATTTTCTAAATTTGAATTACTCCGTCGGTATACATAATAGGTACTTCACTACGAATGTCGAAATTCTAAATTGACTGACAAATGTTTTTTGAATTTAATCTTCAAAGCATGAAGTGTCTTATTAAAGCTCAAAACATCTGACATTTTAGAAATGTATTAAATTACTGTAAGTTTAGTGTTATGTTATATGATTTTAATTCGTCTTTAATTGTTGTTATATTTTACAAAGAAAGGGAGTATAATGAAAACTTGGTTTTTATGGGTTACTTTTTTAATCTTGCTAACATTTGGAATGACACTGCCAATATTATAAATTCTATATAAACTGCTTTATAACAGTAATTTCAACTACCCTATATTTTTAATTTAAATTGGTGTAATAAGTAAATGTAAATCCACTTTATTTTTTTTTAAATTAAAGTAATAATTGTCAGCCAAACCTGGTATTAATTTGCAATAACTGTTAAACTCATCTTAATAAATTGTGTTTTCTTATCGACTGACATAATTTTGGTTTTAATTTCACAGTATATCCATGCAACTACACAGCCAATTATATTTACATGCTTGTATAATTAATAATTATATTTTTCATACTTTAAAATTAATATTAAGGACCCACATTCTTATTGTTCTGCTACTAGCTGGTCGGTGACGAATAGAAACTGGTTCCGATTTGTGATGGATCTTAATTGAAATTTTAATTATAAATCCAGTTTCTAAGCTCGCAATCTTATCTTACACTAAAGTAATAAAGTTATTACATCTTATCACACTCCAAAGTTTAAAGCAACAATGTGTATTATGGGATATATTGTAAACAATATTTTTTCATTATTTAAGAATAAATTGTTAAGTAAAATTAAAAATAAATTGATCGATGATTTCGCGAATATAAGTAAGACACCGCGAGATTTATTTGAAATATAATTGGGGTGGAAATGCGGTCATTAAGGAGCTTGAGTGGAAAATTTTTGATCGATAGATTGAGGAATGAACAAATTAGAAGTTAGTGTGATGCTGGCTGTAGTGTGGCAGATAGAATAAACAAAGTAGTGCTAAGATGGTTTGGTCATGTTGAACGTATGAGCGAGGAAAGGATGGTTAAAAGAAAACATATGAGGCGAGCGCTGAAGGCAACATGAATAGAGGGCGTTCGCGTGATCAGATATTAGAAGTATTGGAGGATGGCCCTGTTAAAAGCCTCAACAACCGTAGAACATGCATGAGAAGAAAATATGAATGTTGCCGAGGAAAAAATAGATTGCCAGGATAGAGGAATATGGCGTTCTATCCTATCTATCTACCCCTGCAGGAACGGCGTGATGGTTAATTATAAACATTTAAAAAATCTATATGTAATAACTCATTAAAAAATTGCATGAAAACAATTTTACTTTAATATAATTGTTTTTTTAAACATTCAAACGAATTCTCTGTAACCTACAGGGTTATTTGAAAAACGATAATATTATATTATTTAATTTGTATTGAAACGAATGAATTTTTCGTAAACGATATAAATTATTGTAACGATAATATATTAAATAAGTAATAATATATTGAAAAAAAAAGGGCAATCGTTGATATTGCATTACTAAAAACTATTGATATTAGGTCATGGCTGTTGAAAATTTTCGAATCATTAATGGTGCACTAAATGCAATTATGGCCAATAAGAATCTGTCAAAGGAAGCAAGACTAGCGGTACATAATGGCGTTCTAGTGCCAACCCTTATGTATGGAAGTGAAGCCTGGAATTGGCAAAAGAGGAATGAAAGTAGACTGAATGCGGTGGAAATACGGTCACTAAGACGCTTGTGTGAAAAATCTTTGGTCGATAGAGTGAGGAATGAACAAATTAGAAGTGAATGCAATGCTGGCTGTATTGTGGTAGATAGAATAAAGAAAGGAGTGCTGAGATGGTTTGGTCACGTGGAACGTATGAAAGAGGAAAGGATGGTTAAGAAAATATATGAGGCAAGTGTTGAAGGCAACAGGAATAGAGGGCGTCCGCGAAAGACCTGGCACGATCAGGTACTTCAAGTATTTGAGGATGGCCCTGTTAAAAGCCGCAACAACCGTAGAACGTGTATGAGAAGATGTATGAATGTGGCCGAAGCAAAAGTGGTGTGCCAGGATAGAAGAGTGTGGCGTTCAATCCTCTCTGCCTACCCTTGCGGGAAACGGCGTGATGGTTAGTTAGTTAGTTAGTTTTCAATATAAGTTTTGGTGCCAATAGCCCTTTCAACAGGATACAAGGTATACTAAATATTAAAATGACAAATTTTACAAAAAGCGAAACCCACATTAACACAAACAAATTTCGACAAAATAGTTGAGAGATACAAACTCTCTGGTATCGAATTCAATTATTATCAAACACATAGGAAGCGGGTACCTACGTAGATTGAATAAATCACGCTAAGCGTAAGCTTTAGCTGATTTATTTTATTCATATCCAGTTAAGTGACAAAGTATCAGATAATCAGTATATCATTATAAAATTAATTAATTCAATGTATTTATTTTAAAATTAAAATAATTTTACTTTATTTTGATCAAAATAAATACTTTAAATAATTAAAAAATTTTATGTAATTTAATTATACGATACTGTTCATTTTAGTTGATTATGATTATATTAAGTGGCAAGTATTTTTTTACTAAGCTACAGCACAGTAGGGTACAATCACTGTAGCATAATACGTCACAAAAATATTAAAACATATATACCTACACATATATAAGTATGCCATGTTATCTAGAAATAGATTCTATCATTTGTTAAAGATATAAAATCGTTGTAATATATATATTTTAAATGCGGAGGTACATATGACTTATTAAAACGTACAGACGACGAAAATAATATTAATGTAAATTATTTTATTATGCTAAATATTGTATAATCTCAGCAATAGCCGGAAAATATATATGTTTATTTATAAATATTATAGGTATGTAGTTACAAAATAACATAGGTATGTAGTTACAAAAGTAGATGTTCCCTAATATATTTTTCATCATTAATTTATTATATGGAAATTGTGTTGTGCCAAAATTTTAATATACGAACCGTGTAGACAAACAAGAAGGCGGTTCAGATATAATATGTTTGGTGTACCCATGCGTGAGCAGCATATTTCAATATTACATATCTTTTCGTTTTGTGGAATTCTTGTATCCGTGAGTGACTCCTTGATCCCGCATGATGTATGATGGCTTCCACCCCAAACTCTCTCATGCATCATCCCTTTGTCACGACGATTGATGGACAGGGCTTTCAGATATTATTTATTCATTGTAATGACCTAACACGTTAACTTTCCAGTAAAATATCTCACGACGAGAGTAAATCAACGAATTCCACCAAATTAATAAATTATATTAATAATGTCACCAAAAAATTATTTTTGTCTTTTTGAAGAAATTAAAATTTTGACAAAAATTAATTTTTATTTCTATATCGCACGTGGTTGCTATAAACAATTTCATCACCACCATCAGAATTTATTTATTATCATATTTCTTATAATTAGTGCCATACGCAGCTAATCTCTCAGTGTTCATTCTTCTTCTTATTCAGCCTTCATTTCTCCACTGCTGGATATAGGCCTCTTCCATACCCTTCCATTCTGCTTGAGTTTTATTGAATATTATATTTATTTGTGTCTGCATATGGTGCATATACCATTCAAAACAATAGTAAAAAACAAAGAGACATACTAATAGTGTAAAAACTATTACGAAGTGCACACTAAACCAATTAAAATAATACTCACAAATTAAAATAAACAAAAAATATTCATAGAAAATAAATTTAATAAAACACTTTATGATGATGTTAAAAATTAAAAAGTCAACAAATCTTTTAGTGAAACAGTAAAACATCAGCAGATTTTATCATAATATAGAAACTATCATTGTCTTCATTGGATTTTTTTTTATCAAGTTGTGAAGATATCGTGCAATAAATCTATAAGTCGATTGCACATGTACTACTCGAGTTTCTAGAGTAGCGGAAATTCTCATTTAAATGTTGAGTATTATGTTAATATCTATGAAAAGTTATGTCAATCTCAAAATAATAATCTCGAGTAATATTATAAAATTTATAATATTTAAATAAATAATTAAACTCAAGTAGAGTAAAACACCGTTTTATTCCATTCATTTTGAAAATAATCATAAATAATCTTTACAAAGTCACCGCCGATTTTATCAACAATATAATAAATGTATTGGGAAACAAACAATGCTTTTTGCATAAAACATGATGCCGGAACGCTTTCACAGCTAACATAATAAACCTTTACCCTATATTTAAAAGTTTACAACACGAAATGTGACAATTACAGTTTTGTAATTGTAACAGTTCATGTTTGCGATTTAAAAATCTAATTCTTTGTTTTATCGTTTATTTTTTTTTATATTTTGGAAACACTATAAATAATATAATTTAGATTTAAAGTGTTTTCTTTCATATTTAATAAAACGCGTGTTTTGCACAAAAATACACTAACATCGATAGCAACCCATGTTAAAAAGATCATGTGGTTAATTTTTATAAATATTAATAACAAGGAAACAGTTTGTATAAACCTTTTTTGAATTATCAACCAATAAATAGTTGATTCGACAGGATATGATATATACTAATAATTGGAGCTAAAGACATTAAAAAAAAAGAAAAAAATATACAGGAGTTGATTAAATAACGAAAAACAAATGCGAAGTCAAATTTAGAAGGTAACAATTTGCAAAATGGATTTGATTATTTATAATATTTTATTTGCTTTAAAATTCATTCAAATTTATAAAATTAAACCTTGCAGTATTTTGATAATTCAATTAATACTGGTAAGAAAAAAGGGTTTTTATTAATAATATAAATAATGCTACCACAAAAACATTTTGCAATTAAAGAAGATTTGAAGAAATTTTTAAACAATTTGTTAGTGTTTTCAAATAACTTAACGTCTTTCGTCTTTCGTCTTGTTTTGGCAGCACAAAGATTTGTCGTAATTATTTTTGCTTATTACGCTTAATTTGATAAGCTTATAAGAAAGTAGCGGGGATATATCACGCGCCAATCGTAATGCTCTGACGTGAACGTCTGACAATGTGGTGTTAGTTTGGAGATGATACGACAGGTGCCACACTGTGCTACCCGTTAAGTTCTATGAATACTTGACTATGATGGCTTTCATAGATATACTAGCTGTGCCCGCGCGGCTTCGCACGCGTAGATTTTTAGAATATTGTTAGAATCGTCATAGAACTTTCGCGAACCTTCTAAAACATTCTCCTTCCAAAACTTTCAAGAAATTCGAATGTACAGGAACCTTCTAGACACATCGACACGTTCCAACACTCAGTTTAGAACCTTATAGAACTTTCGGGAATTTTCTAGAACCTTCTACTTCCTAGAGCAGTTTTTTTGGGAAACTTCTAGACTCACCAACATAGTCGGCGCGCCTATTTTGAAACAATCTGAAGCATTTGCGGCCTTCCCATAACAAAACAATGTGCTAGAAAGCACATTTTCGTCACCCACTCCCACCCACGCACAGCCACCTCCACCAAACTCGCACATTTTAAATGGGATACTAAGGGCTATCCACCACTATAACCACCAGGGGGTGGCAGTATCTGGTTGTGAAGAAAACTTGGCGGAGAGGGAAACACGGGTTTCTTTATATATCTATATATATATATATATATAATATATGCACACTTATTCTCTTCTGTAAAGATTTATAATTATTATTTTTTATAAAATATATTGGAAATTTTTATAATTAAATAAATATTTTTTGACAATACTGGCTATAACCCGTAAACAATGACGGATTTTTTATTTTTGAATTTCAACTTTACATCAAGTAATATTATTAAACATTTCCTTGTATTGTATTGTACCTATATTGTATTGTACCTATGTTGTATTGTACCTATATTGTATACCCACCTCCACCAAACTCGCACATTTTAAATGGGATACTAAGGGCTATCCACCACTATAACCACCAGGGGGTGGCAGTATCTGGTTGTGAAGAAAACATGGCGGAGAGGGAAACACGGGTTTCTTTATATAATATATATCTATATATATTATATATATATATATATATTGATATATTGATTTCGAAGCATTCAAGGTATGTTCATTCTTTAAAATTATAGAATTCGCACGTACATGGATTTTGATTTAAAACATTATCGAGAAAGTTGAGGGAAGAACGTTGGGAATTTTAAATCGGTCAGTATGACTCTCCCCCCGGCCAGGATGACACCAAAAGTGTGAAGTTAATGACCCAAGTTTATTTGTATTCAATTTTGAATGGAGGCCTTTGACATTTCGGCAAAATAAATGATGCGACCGAGATATTAATCTTCCCTTGCTTAATTCAGATACAAGGGTTGGAATTCATTAGGCGTAAGTAATTGAAAACGGTTGTGGAAGTTATGATATACCATCATAAATAGCAACTCCATCATCAAAGTCAGTTTAGCAATACTAGAGGATTTTTTACATCGTTAATTATATGAATTTGATTAATAATTGTTTAATATACAACAAGATGTTTGCATTTTAATGTGGACATTTTTCAAATTACTGTGTAAGTAATGATGAACTTGTAGAAATCAAAAAAGGGTAATCCGTGATAATGAAATGACTTTCTATCTAAAATATTTCATCTTTGTTTCTTACTCCGATGGCTTTAAAGTACTTTTTAAACATTAAATAAGAAAAACAATCAATTTTATTACTGTATACCTATTTCAGCCACGATATTTCTATTTCTGCAAGAACAGTCCTATCTAGCTAGTGTAGCAAAGCGTCTTGGTAGCGTCATTGACGGATATTGTTATATAGAGATATTTATGTTTTTTTATCGAATTTTATGCCTCATCATTATTTGCGTCATCCGGTAGTGATGATGGATATTTGTTTTTATGATTTATATGTTTCATAATATTCTGTCAGATATACAGACATACTTCAATGTACTAATTAATATTCAACTGTAATATAGGTATCTAATTAATTTTCCATGTAAATTAAAAGAAAATCGGTCATTATTGAGGTCATTTACGTAGAATTTATTTATTTCTTTAATAAACTCCTGATTCTATATACTAAATGCGCGCGCCTGCAAAGATTATTTATTTATTTTTATTTCATTTTTAGCTTAATTTTTTGAGTGATTAATGAAGTTAATATCTAAATATTCTTCCATGATAATTGGCATTGTCGGTTATGAAGTGCGGTATTTAAAAAAATATAAGTAGAGTAAAGTTCGTTTAAAAATAATTTTGCAAATAGCCTTTTTGATTTGCATTAAATCAACCCAGAAAAATTAATAAAATTAAAAATCGTAAACAGATAATGAAATTTAAATAAGTAATTATGGTAAGTTGCGTTGTTTCACCAAATATGTAAAATAAGTTAAATATACAAATATACAACATGCAAAAACTTAAGAGATGTTTGACTGTTCTTTGGTGGAACCGGTGATTACATAAGCCAGCCAATAAGGTCGTTAGCCCTGTTGATTACACCCAATAATTACTTCCATACATGATTTCTCATATAAAAAGCATCGCCCTTGTGAGACATCCATAATTTAACTAAATTAATGTAGCTCCATAAGCTTTTAAATGCTAAGTTTATTAAATGAGAACGTCAGAAGTGATGCATTATTGAAATCAAAATTGATAAATTAAGGATAAATTACAGAAGTCTCACAGAGAAGTAGCTATCTATTTATATATGAGAAAAGTGGATGAAAGTCTCTAATATGATGGCTTAGGGCTTTCAACCTGTATGAGCTAGCTTAAATGATCACTCTACACAATGCAACGTTCACCAATTCCATCGTAAAAACATCCACACATTACCAAAATTTTGAAAGTTCTATATATCAAGAACATTTCATGTATTGCACTGGTCTCTGCTAGAGACATCAAATTGAATTTACTAATATGTGCTTTAAGCGATACAAAAATATGTTTTAAAAATTATAGGAAATAAATTTATTTAATTATACATAAATTTGGGGAAATTATGTAAAACTCACTGATGAAATTATCGCCGTAGCAAATATGTTTATTATCCGCTGTGGCTGAGTAATTCCCTAAGGTTCTGAGGTTTGATGCGATAGCTGTTGTTTTGACTGCGTGGTACAACTGGACTGCCATGTAATGAAAATGACAATTCGATGGAAATAGAAGATTAATGCGTCTGAGAAACTAAATAAAACAGAGCTTTATTCGAAACAAAACATTACATTCTATGTCAACGAATCTAATTGATTGAAAATATTGATTTAGGTATTACGAAAAAATTAGTCAGAGGCTTGCAATGTGTACGCACAAATAAGCTATTCATTATTAGAAACAATTTAGTAAATATGTATAATTAAAAATATTAAATTTTTTATGTGGCATTTTAAGAACATAGTTCCTAACATATTTTAAACAAATAATATTAATCAATTAGAAAGATTAACTGCAAATATCTTAGTCCGGAAAAACTATATTTAATAATTTTAATTAATTAAAAAATTATATTAACCGCTTGGAGTAACTTTACGTCTACCGGCTTCAATACCACTGTATCTTCATCAGTACGGACGCGTACTAACTCTCCATTACTTGTTTTATTATACAAATTAATTTTTGAATGGGAGCGCGGCTACAGTACATTAACATCAAAATAGGGAATATATCAAATAATGGGCTACTCATAAAATTTAACTAGTTATTTATTGTATTAGCTTAATTGTTCAGGCATTTCTTGATTTCTAATATTTCTATATTATCCAATTTAAGGCTTCTATTATTTACATGGAGAATCTCGACACCGTTTTCTTTTTTAAACGTATGACCCGTTTCCGAAAGCTGGTTTGCGAATTCAGAGAAGTTATTATTATTGATACATCTTAATTGTTTCTTTACTCTAAAATTAAAATAACGTGCCGTTTTACCTGTACGTTTTAAAATGCAGAACAGTTATTAAATAAGAAAGAAAGGAAGAATATAATTTAATTTAAGAATACAGTATTTTTTTGTAACGAAGACATTTAGGATTTAACTTAAATGGATTGTTTTATCCTGACGCCACCTTGTGTAATATATTTAAAGATTTTAGGGGATCCTTTTCAATATGAAGTTAAGTTACAATGCATACAAATTCACATAGATGAACTTAACCCATGCATTATAATTAAAAGAAACAGGGTTGGATCACAACAGAAGAATATCACTCCTATTTTTAAGATAATTTTATACGGCAGTTTTATTTAAGTATTTATTCTTGCATTATGAAATCCCCTTGAAAACAATACATTTTTTTAATAAGAAACGTTTTTTTAATTTTATAAAATTAGAAAATCACAACCGAGTCATTTAAGTAAAACCATCTTATAACGAATTTATGTAATTTGACCATTTCATAATTTTTTAAAACTTACAAGCTTGTAGTATTTTTTAAACAAATCAAACATATTGAGACCAGCCATAGAACCAGGTTGTGAACGGAGAAATTCACGTCATTTTATCATTTCATTTTGGTAGTCTGTGATTTGAGGGCTAATTGAAAAATGGAATCATAAAAAATGAAATCATAAATTTACTTTTAGAAAGACAACAATGGTATATAAATCTCTTATTATTCCTTATTTTAAATGGTAAACACGGCGAAAATGCAAAATCGCAGTTACCGGTTCAGGTCGACACTGAATCAATAAATTTCATACCTCGGTGTTCACCATATAACAATTAAAAGAAAAAAATATTCAAATTTTCTGGCTTCATACGGCATATCAAAATATATTATACGAAAAAAATGGATTTGCTTTCAAGAAATTATAGTCATACGAATATTATTTAAATGACAGAAGATGGATCTTTTAACGATGCCATATCAGCGGAAAAATAATGTAATGTCAGGTTTTATGACAAAATGAGTGACTTATTATCTAGGAAGCAAAGTTTATTGGGATGAAAGGAATAATAGATAAGGTTATGGATATTAAATGAGTTATTTTGCAATAATTGTTGAAATTATTTTCACAGATATTTCGTTAAATTCTTTTGCTTCTTGGTAAGAATTTTTTATTAAGAATATTCAGTGTAATCGTGTGAATTAAATGTTACAATTAGCAGAAGCCAACTGGTAAATATTTTTCATCGAATCAAAAAAATTTAGATCCCCGTATACTTATATAAATAAAGCTAGTGAGCTGTTATCTTTCTATTTTACTAAAAAATGTGGTGACAACTTATCGTTAAAATACGAGTACATTTCGAACAAAAATTCAGCGTATTTTTTTTATGTTCTAATTAAGTGCTGTATTTTTTATATCCATAGTTATACACTTTAAACATTAATTAACTAAACCTAAATAATTACCCCTCTTGATCTTTGGAAAGACTTGAATTAAAAAAGAGTTTAAATATTGTCAAATGATTGGAATTATTATAAAGAGGTAGTTGTAGACAGCTATTTTCACTAGGTGATCGGGGTTCGGATCATCGTCAGAATTTTTTATTTATATTTTTGTTTTATTTATATTTTTGTGTGAGGACACCGTCATAATTTCATATTTTATTGTCATAATATTAATGTTTTCTAGGAATACCAACTATGCCATGACTTGGTCGTTTTTTAAGAAAAATTTTTAACTTATAAATAAATTGCACTGACAACTTATTTATTGGGTATACCTACTGACGGATTACTTTATGTGAAGACTGAAGAGAGAAGGCTATCTGGTAACGTCTTGCGTTGTGTCATGTGTGTATTGCGTATTTTAAATTCATACATTTTTCTTTAAATTCTTTAATATATTAGTTATAATTCTACCATAATAATTTGTTATATATATTTTCATGTATCACAAAAACTTCATCGATTTAGATATATGATTTAACTAGATAATTTTTACAAATAAAATAATTGCAGTCTATTTGTGTCTATCTATGCTTCTATCTATCTAAATGAGCAGTCTATCTATGCTCAACACAGAGCTCTGTAGTGAGACAGGCATAGTAAAATTAAACCTTACCAATGTATATAAGTAAAGCAATGAAAAAAATGAATAAAAATTAAATTAATTTAATTCATATCGGTTTAAGTCCATTTTGTAATTGTTTTCATTTTTTTCTATATGCTTAGTAACCTACATCATATATTGTATTAATCTAACATCACATAGTATATAATATATGGATTGATGTAAAAAATACTACGCTCATGTAAAATCATTCACAAATTCATTTAAATTAAATTACCACCACATAGATATTTTTAACTCGACTATTTGGGGCATTAAACGAAAAATAATTTCACAAACTAGTTCACTTAATTTATGTTGCCATATACTCCCATCCTTCGTTCCTTCATACTAATCCTACGTCCCATTCCACACTTCCCACCTTCTTCTAACATATTTTGAAATAAAAAATTATCTCAAATTGTCAGTGAACGTTTGTGACTGGCATATTTTACTATTTTTTTTTATCTTATGAATATTAATTTTAAGATTTTCTGTTAACTTTTCTTAAAAATAAAAAAATAATAAAAATATGCAGCGCATTCACACAAAGGTTAACTAAAAATTCACATTATTTTTCTGAACCAGAAAAACAAATGACATGCAGGGCTGTTATGATGCGTGTGTTTTAAATGTGTATATAACGCGTTGTTTAAAGGATTTCTACTATAGTACATTAATCTATCTGCATATAAGACGGTGCTTACTCCATGATTTATGTAGTACCGAGCGAAAGTTCACTGATCGTAATGTAGTGTCCTTGCGCCACTATATACTCAGCCCCTACTTTGTAAGTCATTAAAGCAGCAGCCGCTTGGCGGAGATGCTTCAGAGATATGCGAGGAAAAATCCTGCCTAATTTTCTTTCACAAAAAGAACTTTATAATGTAATATTACGCGATTGAGGACGCAGGCTCCCTATTGGTGGCAATTGAAATATGTTGAAGCTTAAATACGTTTTTTTTGACGGTGATCGTTTCTAAAATGGTAAAAAAGATTATTAAAAGTCAGCAATGAATTTTTGAGGTTGAGAAACTGTTGCTTATTCCAGAAATTAATTTTTAAAAATTGAATTTCTTTCATTCGCGCAAATAACTTGGCTTAAAAGTACACTAACAACAACGTAAATGATAGGTAAATAGAATTTAGTAGAATGTACGTCAGAATGTATTGAACATAATATAGTTTATTTAAAAAGGCTAGGACAACCCGGTGTTGATAATTTAGAAAATTGTTAATGCCTTCAAACGCGAAAAATGGCATGAGATCTTAAACAAAAATGATCGCCATTTTTTACCTTATACCATAAAAATTAAATGATTAAATGGTTTAAAACTCCAAAACACAGAGAATGCTCCTACAAAATATGATTTATTATCTCAGATAGATAAGCAACCTGTGGAAAATGGATTACCCCAATCCTAGATTACAAACGTGTTTCACTAGAAATGTAAATTATTCCAAGAATTCTTATCCTCGTTATTGCCACCATTCACCATGAAAAATAGTATAAAATACCACACCCGCTACTTTCTGAGAATTTTCCATGCAACAATGTATACAATAGACTAGCACATTTCAAAAAATTTTCTTTTCCATAAAACGGCAGTGTCATACTCTTTGTTAACATGAGTTTTATTTTCAAAAATTGATCTCGTCTATCCCGATCCACACACACACTTTTCTGCAATTTATTCTTCTACCACTGTACCATCGTACAAGTCCTCTGAAGATTGGAGGAGCCACCATTAAATATTGTACAATTTACATAGCCAAAATATCTCATAGCGTCAAGCTACCTTAAGATTTCCCCACACTAACAATTTAGAAAATAACTTTAAAAAAGTCAAGTTTATCAATTATATATATATTTTTATCAAGTTTTGAAAAATTTTGAATGTCATGATCATCTTAATACACTATTTTTATTTATGTCACTAAAACGTTATGTAGATGATATAAAAAAAATGAATACGCAAAAAAATGTAAATAGAAGTGAGTTGAAAACAATTTAGAGGATATAATTAAAGTTTTAACGGATTTCGATCACAGATGTAGGAACTTTATTAAAGAATTATCGAAAGAAATCGGAAATGAATGGCCCAGTGAGTTCAAACAAAGGAGTGCTGTCACAGCAGGGCACGAGACCGAGAGAGGAGGAAGCCTGAGGAGAAAAGAAAGGGAAGATTTCTAAATGACTAGAAAAACCAAGCCCTTGGCGAAGTTAATCTATGTTAAAGTAAAAACCAAACAATACTTTACCTACGCATGTCCGCATCGAGTAGTACTAAAGAAAATATTTTTCTCCTTCTTATTTACGAGACTATTTCGGTAAAATCGCTCGGAGTGGAGTACAAAAATTTAGTATTCAATTCAAGTAATAAAGGACGATAAAAACACAATCGTTATTTTAAATATCGTAATATATTTTTTTCCTTTTTGAGACAAAAAACCTTAAACAATAAAAATTGATGAAAATGTGTCGACACACGATTGAGTAGCGCTTTAATACAGTGAAAATTCAATACAATTTTTTTTTAAATGAAGCTGGTGACGCCATAACAGTTAATGGACTGCGGTATTTATCTATGCTGGCTAACTTTTATTGGACTAGGGTTGCTGCTTTGGAATTGAGTGATGTCGTTAATATCTATTTCCAGCAGGATGGGGCTAAGTACCACATGAGCCGGGAAAAATCGACTAATTATATCAGGAATTTCCTGGATGCGTAATTTCTCATTTTGGAAACATCAATTGCCTACCCAATTAATTAAACGCTTCTGGATTTTATTCTCTTAGGTTGTGTGAAATAATATCTAAGTTTATAATAATAATAATAAATATTTTTATTATAGTAATAATAATAATAATAATAATGATAATGTTTATTGCAGGGTCGGTTGTAAGTGCAAGACCTGGTCCGCCATATAAATTACACGTTACATATAGGTTATATTGAAACGTAATATACATAGAGAGAAAATATAAAAACGCTCCAGAAGTGATTCAGAATAACAACATCAGAATTGTTGATCCCGAAATATATATATTTTTTATTTTGTTAACATATATGGCCTCATGGCCAAATATGTTAACAAAATAAAAATAAAAAAATTCACCGAAAATGAAAGTAAAAATAGAGAATTGGTTACCCGAATATATGGAAACAGAATATATAAAATTTCTCCGAAAAGTTACAAATGTAAATAAATTCAAATATAAATGTTAATTAAAAATGCAAATTTAATTACAGGAAGAAAATTTTCAAACCAATTAACATTTGCAAAGATGTAAATCAACTGAAAATATATTTGACAGATAAACATATTCATTACCATGCCTGTGTAATCAATCTATTTATCGGTTAATTTAATATAGATACATGTAGCCGTACACCCGTGAAAATCACGGGATATAAGAATTGCAAGATTTTAAAGCTGAAAATTCATGAACTTTATTTCATTTGCTTTTTTTACTTGACTATTCGTTTTAACCTAAGAATAATTTTAATAAAATAATAATATCTAAATATCAATACCATATAATTTTGACCTTTGCCTGTTACTTGAGCCGCGCGCTGATAGTGTGTCACTCTAATTATTTAAAGTTTTAATTCCAGCAAGTAACAAATTAGTGGACAGACAGATGGATAGAGGGACTGACGACAGACCGATAATGAAATTATTATATTTAGAAAATTGTATTTCCAGGCTGGTAATAAAAAGCTATATTTTGCCTGGCAGAACTAACAAAAACATGATACATTCTTAACTAGGAAGAACATGATAGGTACATTCTTAATAATTTTATTTCAAGACAATCTAATGTCATAAACAATTTTACAAAGGTAAATGAGGTCAAATCAGATCAGGCAATGTTCATCATTTTAATTACTTCATTAGAACATTTAAGTTCAGATTTAAAGCAGCTAGATTAATAAATCTGAAATATTTATGCAGGACTCTTTCTATATTACTCGAAATTTTTATATTGAAAAATATTTTAACTAACTACGAACTAATGATTTATACAGGGTATTGATGATTGAAAGTAAATTGAATTCTTTTACCGATCTCAATATTAAATCGTATCAATTATGTGATGAAAAAAGCTGAATTTGTAAAAGATTCCGGGATTATGTATTTTCTACTTAATCGGGATATCTGTGGGTACTTGAAATAAAATATATTTTCTTCCTACATATTGTCTTTCTTGTTAAAATTTTACTTTTCATCACCCATAATATAAGGGTGAAGAAAATGTGTAAATTTTGTAAACATTATAATAATTTAAGTAGATTTTTTTTCTTTAGAACACACACCGAGAATTAAAAGAATAATCTGTTTATTTGCAGCAGAAATCTGTGTTATCTTACGTATCCGTGCCATCTAAATTAAAAATTATTATGATTATTTCCTCGAAATCTTTGGTACAATCGTATGATATGTAGTTCGTGACTCTCTACCAAACTTAATAACGGTAAAATATAGTTTCAGCGTCATTAGCTGTTGGTCTTACACCATGGAATCTTACCCATAAAACCAGCTGAGCAGAATAGATTCCAGTAGAAAACAATTTAATTATCATCACGTTACTTACTAAGACTTATAATATAATAAATCGAAATAAATTGTGTTTGAAATATTTAATATAAAAATTGAAGAATCACACATAGAACAAATTGAAATAAATTATTTTTGAAAAATTTAAATAGAAAATTGAGAACAGGCAAGGTTTAGCAACTAATATATATTATTATTAACATTCTTACGTTAATACATAGGGTATCGATAATAATATGGCGTAGTTGAATAATTAAATTGATTTTAGATTTATTTGACACTGAATATATAACATTTTGATCATATTTGTAGACAATAATCCAGAAATATTTTTTGTTAGTCTAACGAAAAAAAATATTTACAAAAATCGTGCATAACCGTCAGGTTTGTGTATAATTCTGCTTCTATATATATGTACGGGTAAGAAATGTATATTATCTATACATTTCTTACTCATAAATAAGGATTCTAAATAAACGTAAAAACGTTTCTATCCAAAAAAGTCCACCCACGAAACTTCTATAATTATTTTACTCTATTATACAACGGTTTATTTCTTTCAATATATTTTTAAAGAGTAAATAATCATGTATAACACTTGAAATTCTTGTTTCATGTCTTTTTAAAAATAATTTATAAATTTTACGATTTATTATATGCTATCGTCAGTATAATATTCTTATACTGTAGACGGCACGCATTATGTTCAATTTTACATCCAGAAGCACTTAGAATATTACATTTGCAGCTTATAAATCCTTCATTATTCTAATAAAAATTAATTATGGTTATTATAATAATGAACTGATTGAGAAAATTATTATAACAACTGATTTTAATTTTTAAGTTATGTCTCTACATGAATCAATGAAATATATTCAATTTGTTGAAAAAATGCTATTTGAACAAGTAAGTTCTCACCCCACAATATCAAAAAGTCAAAACTAGAGATTAATTACTAGTAGGTAATAGGGATCAATAGAAGAAAATTCTTGAAGAAGACAAGACTACGAATTTTCGAGCTAACAGTGAAAATTGTTCCGTACGCTAAAATGATGGACATTATCGATGGAAAGAGACCATCTATGTTGGAGACGCAAGATGACACGCTGGTTAAGTTCCCCTGTACTGACGCGACCTCACGCTTTATTATTTCTCTTTATAAACGCAAGTAAGTACTAAATTCCTATTTAATTGATTCATTTCTTCCAAGGATATGCAGGGAGTGGTGATGGCTAACATATTTCAACCGGTAGATCTATATAATTTAAAAATGATAATTTAATCATTAAAATACATTTAAGATAATACAAATCACTATTCTGTTAATAAAAATTTCTGTAAAAATCAACTAAGCCGCTAGTTTCGGGAAATCTAACATCCGAGCAAAACCAGAAAGACAAGGTTCAATTAATGGCACCATCAGTCTATAGGTACATCAGAAATGGCCCGTCTACTTGAGTGTGTCACGGCCTAACAGATCGGTACTGCCGAAAAGGTTCCGTCTTAAGCACGCGTTACCTAATAAATGGAATTGTTTTTAGATGGGTCACATTTCACGGAAAATACTCGTGTGTGAAGCCAGCATTGTTGAATATTCGAGGCATTGTTACACCGATGATGCGTAGAAAATCAAAAGGGTTAACCGTATGAAATTTCCGATCAGACGTTATTTTAAACTACTTTTGTTATTGATGGCTCTTGACACGTTGATTGATTTGATTTTCTGGTGTTATTTTTCTTGCCGAATTTTCAATTTCGATTGAGTTTTTTTTTTCAAAAATGCTATCCATCATCTGAGAAATTTACGAATTTTAATACCAAAATGTAATCATAATCAATCTTTCAAATACTGTGTAGTTTTTCCGACCGCGAATTGTAAACCATTCAAGCCTATTTTGATACTACCAATATAATCAAGTGGTCGTCATCGATTTGTGAAGAAGAGGACCGAGTAACAGGTCGACGAGAAAGATAAAGAGGATGAGTAAAGGGCTCATCAAGTGTCCTTAATCATGAAATCTGTAACTGTGTGATAGTTTAAATAAGTTGCTTATTCTTTGCTTACATCCTTTGAACTATTTTTTTTTTTTTTTTTTTAAAATAGAGATGTGAACACGGAATACGCGTCACATCAATATTCTTACTATTTTCAAACTAAGCTAAACGCTTGTGCTATGAAAATAGGACTAACTTGCTAGTCTGGAGTGAGGTTCGAACCCGCAACCTTTTGACCACGAGGCCAGTGTCCTAACCACAAGACCAACAAGCTACTCATTTTTCAGTGTAGTTTTTACAAGTCGTTACCATTTTTTATGATGGAAAAAAAAATTCACATTTAAATCTTACTGACCAAATACATAAATAATTCAGTAAAAATTAAAGAATATTTTTTTAAATCTCAATTTTTTTTCGATATAATTTAAAAACAAATATAAGTAATACGGAAGATTTTATGAAAATTTTTGGAATTTTTATTACGTATCGAGGGTCCTCAGCCAAAAGGACATTAGTGATAATTTTGAACTTTACAGTGAAGTAAAATAAAGTTCTGTTAATATTTCTTTTACTTACTTAGAAATACGAGTAGTTACAAAATCAGATTGACATAATTTTGTTTTGCTCTCGTTTGCCTAGTGATCTGGTGGTCGGTGGTTCGAACCCCATTCTAGGACACCAGCGAGAACAAGTGTTTAGCTTAGTTTGAAAATAGTAAAGATATTGATGAGATGCGTATTCCTTGTTCGTATCTCTATTTAAAAAAAATAATAATATGAATGTACCTACCTATGAAGGAAACAGTATCATTAAAATTAAAAATGTAAATCATTGCATTATATTTTAATACAAACAATCAGCATTGCTTACAATTTTACACTGCAGTCCAATAGGGGAAAAGCAAGATGGCAGAGTACGCGTTTAGAGTATGTAGTTTGATCTTGGTTTAGGGGTAGCGGGAACGATCCCCGACGCAAAAACAAATATTTAAAAAAGGTCTTGAAGGTATTTAGTATCGATCGCGGTACCGGTAGAGGTGAAAATAAAACATAGAATGAAACAGAGATACTTAGTAAAGAAATGAATTTTAGTAGAGTAAATAAGTGAACATTTTTGATGTAAAAAGTGAAGCGGAGGATGAAATTCAATACCCATCGACCAGAACATGATTCTATAATATTTCAAATTTGCGATGCGTGCAATATGTTCCTCAGAACGGAAAGCAATTTTTTTTTTTTAATGTGAAACTTATTTGCCGGCACTTACATTCTCACACTATTAAAACTCGTTTGTTGAGATGAAAATGGGTCACAGTAGTTATGACATCGACGGAATTCCAGTAAAGATAAATTATACAATTTTAGGTGACAATCGATGTATAAAATGCAATTATTTTTTTCTAATTTAACTTGATACTAACTGTGAATAAAGCGTTTTATAAAAACCATCCATCTTTACGTTCACCTAGCTGATGGAATGTTTTAGCTTAAAAAAACTCCGACTAAACTCCGACAAAAACATCACTGCCTTAAGGCTAGAAGAAGATGCTCAGATAGTCTGGGAGTATAATGAGGCGTGACAGAGTGAGAAATGAGCATATCAGGGGTAGTTTTAGAGTGGTCTCCGTTAGTGAAAATGTAAAAGCATCGCGACTAAAAACAGGCATGGAGATCTTGAAGTGCATACCACACTCAAAAAACAAGAAACCAAAAGAGGTGAAGGTCGACCCAGCGCCACATAGTGGAGGGCAGACCCAACGTTTACCCAGAACCGTTTTATAAGCAAAACTCCTATATCAGACCTTCTCCGAATTCCAATAGGAATTTATGCAGAGTTTTATCATTTGATATTAGGGCATGACTGCTTGAAGCATTTTTTACTCATAATCAAGGCAGGAATATATAGGAATATACCTGCGAGGTTACCAATTCCAAATAAACCTGTATATCTTGATCAATCTGTGATAATATCTAGTATTGTGTTCTTGAAAAATTTGAACTTACTCATAATATTTCGAATATAAATTATAATTGTCCCTACCTTTTTGCTGGAATGGCGATGGTACCTGGCCGGGTGCAGAAGGCACACGTAGCGGTCTATGGCCATGCAGACCAGGATCACCGCGCTCTGTTGGCTGAGGGCTCCCCGCAGAAGAGCCTGCAAGAAAGTAAATAAATATAATCATGCACAACATAAACTTTTTGATGACGTGTGTACATTGGAGAACGACAAAACCAAATCATCGAGAGCGACTCGATGATTTAGGCCACATGAGCTAAGTGATCTTTTAAGGTAGAAAAGGTACAAAAAAGTTTATAAGATATATATAAGGAATGCTTGGCTACAATAGTTTAGAGACCAGAAGGAATGTGCTTTTGATTACGCATTTTTATCGATTGTTGCGCGGTGTGATCGATAATCCTGAAATTATGCGACGCATTGCTTTGTATGCTCCTGATGACAGCGTAAGATGATTGTTTCCCATGACCAACCTGCCGATGGTGATGCCTGTTGGAAGAGCTACCGCCGTACTCAATAATATCGCTTTGGATGTTGATATGTTCCATGTATCTAAGAGAGTTTTCCGAAGGATTCTCTTACGCCCCTTTGGAATAAATGATTTTATATTTGTTTAATATTTGATTTTGTTGTTTATATATTTCTAACTTTTTTTATAACATTAAGGAATAAAATTTATGTTTTTAATGTAAATTTTACATAAAAATATTTAATTTTGTAAGCATTGAATTGAAATTAATAGAGTACTTAGTGGCAAAAACATATTTTTTCATTTCATTTGTCAAAAAAAACATGCATTCCCTGTGCTGACATATAGTTTGAATAGTAATACGCTAACTACGAGGACCATACATAAACTAAGACGTACACAGCGATCTATGTAGAGACAAATACTAGGCTAATTTCTCAAGTCTGAGAAATAGACTCAGAAATGAGAAAATCAGACCCCAGACAAAAGTGTTAGATCGTAAGAGAGATGGGCACCCAGAGTTCGGCGATGGAGACCATGGGACATGAAAAGAGAAAGAAGCCAACCTCAAAAAAGGTGGGCCGATAATATTATACCTGTTGCTGGTGGTGGGTGGATTAGAAAAGCTTAAAGAAGAGAGGAATGGAAAACTTTAGAAGAGACCTACCTACACCTAGCAACAGAGAGATGGCTGTGAAGGAAGAAGAAGAATACATATTAGTACTATACACCTTCTGTGCTAATTTTCTTGTTATATGGGAATGCTTATCGCACAAGTATTAAGTGCCGCGTCATTTTTTTTTATAAAGAAAACACTACACGAAATGATTATTTCGTAGTTTTTATAATTAAAAACGCTAACGCACATAAGGTTGACCCCTTTTCATATAATAAAGAAAATCGAATTAGAATGCAAAAGCTGTACGTACGAGGCACATTGTTTCGTTGTGTTGCTGTTCTTTCTTAAATGAAAAGAGATCTACCGTCGTGTATGAAACATATAAGGAAAACGCGTGTGAAAGTATTTATAGGGTGGCCCAAGGCTTACAAACCGTGTATGAGCTGGCTTAAGTGATCACTTTACATAATGAAAATTTACAAATTCCACCTTAATAACATCCATAAATTTTTATTATTATATAGGTACCTATACGTTCTAAATCAAATTCTTTTATCTCGCATATCAAAGGAATTATGCGAGAGATATCTATGGTCCTTGTAATGACATAGTATTCATAGATTTCGCAGCTGGTAATGATACCTTTATATTTTAATGGGAATATAAAAAATTAAATTATTCCGAATTTCTTAACAAATACCTACGAGAATATTATTTTTTATTTTAATTATTATTTTTATTTTTTAACTTATTTTATAGACGCTGTATCATAAGCGCGGTGGGAACCCTATAAAGATTTCATTAATGTTTCGTCTCTGTGACTTGTATAACTATTTATCTTAAAATTATTTACATTTGGAAAATAATTGTTCACTTATTTTACATTAAAATTTTTAGTCGTTAAATATAAGAAAATTTATTTCTTAAATATTATTTTCACAGAGTCATGCTTTTGTACAGCAGAGTTCTGTTAATACATTAAAATCTTGTTATAAATATTTTAGAAAGGTGGTTCATTAAAAAAAAATTCATGCACTGTTTTGTTCCGTGACAAAATTACTAAAGCGGGGTTAAACGTGCGCGGATGGGACAGGATTTAAAGTTTTTTATACAAAGTCAACCCCTGATTATACACTTGTTTTTATTTTATTTTATCTACCCTACTGTGCGGGATGTTGGCCACTTTAATTAACAAGTATATCAGATTCAAATAATGAATAAAATTGTTTCACGCCTTTTTATTTGGGCGCTTTTTAAAGATAACACTACAACCAAACAAAAGTGTTAAATTGGTGTTGTAGTTTGGAGTGTTGAGTTTTTTGTTTTTAAATATTTTTTAAACTTATTATTACAGAGTTTTCATTATTTTTCTGGTGTCATAAAATTTTACCACTTAATATCTGTGTAAGCATGAGCGACTATTCAGTTTGAATTGATAAATGGGTTTATTTTTTATTTTATAATCTGTTGTTTTATAAACTCATTAGGTTAAGGGTGATGCTCTTCTTCAAGCAAACGTGACAATTGCATAAAAGAGATGAACACGAAAAAACATAGAATTATCATTTTATTCATTCGAAAAATATATCAATTAAAATACTTTATCAAAAAATAACCATAAAATAGATAAGGTTAATTAAATTAGTAATTTAATTGAATTCATTAAAATGTTAATTTTATAAATTAAGGGTGATTAATTTGATTAAATTAGTAATGAAATTAAAATTATAATTGATATAATTGATAATAAATACAAATAGGTAAAATGAAGAAAAAAAATTAAATTAGTAAAACACTGATTAATATTCGAAAACAAAAAAATGCATGAAAAAATCTCATAATACAGTTACAGATACCCATTTTGCCTTTTACGTAATATAAAATGTCACCAGATGTAGTGTGTATTTCCATTTCTGCAAAAACTGCTATATTCTTGATCATCGTCATCTTTAAAGCGTTTTCGTATTCCCCTGCCTTGAGCCAGCTTCCTTATGTGTTATCCAGTCAAGATCCGTCTTGTTTTTGAACATTTTTTTGTTCCAGCTTAATCTGGGTGACCCACGGATCGCCTTCCTTTCTGAGTTGCCAAGAGGATACTTCTTGGTATTCGTTCCTCCAGGATTATGAGAACATGTCCAAGCCTGATTTGTGATTTATCTATATGTAAGAGTAAGAGCTCCATGCCGAGTGTATATCTTCTGTTGACACTTCTCATTCTGTCTACTAGTGTGACTCTCGCTACCCTATTAAAAAAATCATTTCGGTAGCCTGGATACTTGCTCTCACTCTCCCCATTCGGATCCAAATATGATGGCTATATATTATATATAAATATAGGGTGGACCTATACAAAGATTTGAAAACGGTCAGTTTTGCCCTGATTTTCTTTTCACTGCACTACATAGGAAATTTTATGTAATTTTTTTTTCGCTTGTAATAAATATTGATAGAACCTCGTACAATCAAGATATTATAATACTGTTTCAAAATGGCAAAAGAGATTACATAAAAATCCCTCGTAATATGTCAATGACGACGTTAACTGTAAAAGAAAACCTCTAGAACATTCTACCATATTCTCATATTATCTACAGTATTCGGGTAGCGTCTACAAACTCCTGGAACAGCCTTGAAGCGACGGGAACCTTCTCATAAACACAAAAATATACTAGGAGGTTCTATAATCCTGTTTTTGGGTATAAATATCGCGGATGTAGGCGGCCGATTAGGTCATGGTTTGACAGATCATTTAGAACAAAGTCGCAGACGACGGCCAGATGTGCCCAGTCGTGAATTGCAAAGCAACAGATATCAAGAAAAATAATCAGGCGAGCTTTTACCTAAGTGGCGAAATAAATAATGTGAGCGAGAATTGAATGTTCTGCAAGCGATAAATAGAGTGTTACCCAGCGATAATAAAGTGTTGACACACGAGTGATACATTACGAAATAGTGTGATTTAAAGAAAGGCGTTAAGTTTAATTCGTGTAAATTCCATCATCGTCTTCTTCCCCTTGTCCTAGTAGGGTCGGGGGCGTAAATTGACATTAATATTTTATTTATTTATTATTTATATATATATGAATATTTTTTTGTAATTAATTAATAAATCACTAATTAATTTATAGTGTTTTCAATTCCCTCCCGCAGCCACTACACGTGACAAAATTATATTACGATAAATATTTTTCATGAAAATTATTCCCTTAAACATTCTTGCAAAGCATTCGCGCCGTGGTTTTGAATCGAGACATGTTAAAATACAAAAGAGCACCCTAGTAGTTACATACACAAAAAAGTAAAATGAAGGTCACGAAGAGGTAGGGATGTAATGTTGAAAATTCCATGAATATGAAATGATGAAATTTGAGGTTTTTTATAGAAAAAAACTGTCTCTGAATACAACCCCTAAATGAAATGAGGTGTCTATTTTCCGAAGGGTTGTTGTCTTTCGAAAGACATGCGAATTAAGTTTCACGACGCGTGTCCGAGTTTTATTCTCTCCGTTTTATTTTCTGCTTGATTGATCGAACATATGAATTACGTACGGTTCAGCAAAATAAAAATATTTTTCGCTTATTTTTGATTTCACTGAAAATCAGTTATATTTTACGTTTTTTTTTTAAGTCATTTTTTCAAGGTTAAAAGTAAAAGAGGTATTTCAGGTAAAAAGAAAACTTACATTCAGAATAATTTTGAATTTGTTCAAATCTTTGTGCTGGATTTTTTTGTCACAGAGACATCATTAATCAATTAATGTATATTATAGATGTCTCACAGATACAGTTTCATCTCTGTGAAAAATCTATAATATACATTAAGATTACTTATATATTATTTTTTAATATTTTAAAGTATTAAACAAAACATAGTTTGGTTTAATACTTATAATACGAGTTTGTGTATTTGGGAAGTATGTTTAGTAGAGACGGCAAGGTTGAGAATGATATCGAAAGGAGAGCGACTGCGGGAAACAAAGTTAATGGTGCTCTAAATGCAATTATGGCCAATAAGAATCTGTCAAAGGAAGCAAGACTAGCGGTACATAATGGCGTTCTAGTACCAACCGTAATGTATGGAAGTGAAGCCTGGAATTGGCAAAAGAGGAATGAAAGTAGACTGAATGCGGTAGAAATGCGGTCACTAAGACGCTTGTGGGGAAAATCTTTGGTCGATAGAGTGAGGAATGAACAAATTAGACGTGAATGCAATGCTGGCTGTAGTGTGGTAGGTAGAATAAAGATAGGAGTGCTGAGATGGTTTGGTCACGTGGAACGTATGAACGAAGAAAGGATGTTTAAGAAAATATATGAGGCGAGTGTTGAAGGCAACGGAAATAGAGGGCGTCCGCGAAGGACCTGGCACGATCAGATACAAGTGTTTGAGGATGGCCCCGTTAAAAGCCGCAACAACCGTAGAACTTGTATGAGAAGATGTATGAATGTGGCCGAAGCAAAAGTGGTGTGCCAGGATAGAAGAGTGTGGCGTTCAATCCTCTCTGCCTACCCCTGTGGGGAAACGGCGTGATAGTTAGTTAGTTAGTGATATGCGTGGGGAGTATTACATTGGCAAGAGCACAGTTCGGTTATTTGTAAGATTTTATTTCCATCAAACGTTTGTTCATTATTATAGAATAATAAAAAATGAGCAAATTATAAATCATCTTTTATTTATTTAAATATTCCTACAAAAATGTTAAAATAATAATTTTTTTATAAAATTTAACAGTTCAATTCCTGCAAAAATAAAAATGTTTACATACCGATAATGTATTTTACTTCGCTTATTTCGGATAGTCTCCGAGATAAATTTAATGCACGTAAATGCACAGTTTAGTCATTATTTGCTTCCTGTAGGCTTTATATACTCATTTTTATTGGTATGTTACTCAATACGCAGTGTTACTATGTTACTCAATACACGGTTTGTTAATATATTACTCAATACGAAGTTTGTTGCTATGTTACACAATACGCAGTTTGTTACTATGTTTTTTAAAATTTTTTTTGTTACTCAGTTTTTTAAAATTTGTTAAGATCCAGCTCGCAAAACATATGTGGACGTAATATAATGGAGAAAAAACTGGACACTGGGATTTTGGTAAAAAAATAATGGAAATATTATATTCTGTATTCAATTATTTCGCAATTATCTTAAAATTAATATGAGTTGAAAATATAGCCACCCCTTCGAATACCAAATCCTCCATTCACGACACGCAAAAATTTTGTGTATTTCTTGGAATACAGGTAAGGGTCTTTAAGAATCATATTAACAAAACTTCACTAGCATAGATTCCTCCCCAAAAGTCCTTGATAAATATTCTTCTTCTTTATAATAAAATGAAATAAAATATCAATCTGAGAATATTTACTTTCTAGATTTTTCTATGGGATATGTGACATTTTTACTTCCTTTCTTTTAACTCGTGGCGTCTGCTTGCTTGCTTGACGAAAAAACTTTGGATCGATTTTTAACCCTTTTAAGATCTATCAAATTTTCCTTAAAAAAATATTAGTTATAGTATAATTTTGCATTTTTCAAATTTTTAATGATCTTTTCATTCAAGTTGTATGGAGATTCCGACACATATGGAAGACACGAAACCAGAAAATGGAAAGGGAGTATTGTAAAAACTTGGTTTTTATGGGTAACTTTTTTTTATAAAATTATTTTTACTTTATACTTTGACACGAGATAACGTCGGTACCACTCGAAACTCCCTTTAAAGGTGATAATTCTAAGATGAATCCATCTCATTTTGACGATGTTGATGAAATTACTGATACTGTTGATGTAATTACTGATACGCTTAACGAACATTCTTCAGATTTTAGTAAAATCAGGTTAGGGAATGTAAGACGATAAGGGTATGTTTGTGCTCCAAGTAAATGTAATTAAGAAGGTTAACATTGTAGCACATTTTAATTGATCAAGTTTCTTGCGTAATAAAAATTTGCTAATTCAGTGTAGATCCATTAAATTTAACATTTTTAACTGTAATTTCGCATATTTTATACTCAACGTATGTATTACCGAGAAACGAATCTCGACGTTTCGTTGGATACTTATCCAACGTCATCAGGAGGACGACCTTTACCTGTGGAGGTGGAGGTCGGACTGATTAGGTGCTGCTAGGTGAGGTGTTAGGTGTAATGACACAAGGAGATTGTTTTATCTGTTGCATGAGTGATCATATTGTCAATTGCAATAACAATTTACTTTTGAATTGCGATATGCAGTCTAAAAACATGTCTATATTGGTTTTCGAAAGAAGAACATACGTTCTATGAATCGCAGTACCTAATGAATAAAAGTACCCGATATTAACATAGTAAAAAAAACTAACCCATAAAAACAAAGTTTTTATTATACTTCCTTTCTCATTGAAACAGGTTTCGCCGCTTCACGCATCGGGCTCGAAAATTAAACAATATATAAATCGTTAAAATTTATAAAAAAACATAATTATGCAGTAATTATTAAATTTTTGTTAGATTATTTTTATCGTCGCCACGAGTCTGTGCAAAGTTTCAACTCAATCGGATCACGGGAAAAGGATTAAAAATCGATCCAAAGTTTTTTCGGCAGACAAGCGACAAGCGACAAGCAGACAAGCCGACAAGCAGACGCTACGAGTTAAAAGAAAGAGAGTATACATTTATGCAAGATACTGCGTGTTGAAGTTATTCTAATAGAAACTGTTATTTTAATTTCGCAAAGAACATTTTGTACAACAAGACAACCGCTTACATTTTTATATAGTGTCATAAAATCAGCGATTATTCTTCTATTAAATAAAGACCATAGATGAAAGCGAAATAATCTATCTCGGTATGATTCAAATTGATTTCTGATAACTTCTCTGTAAACTAACATTAATTTTTTTCTATGGATTCTATAATTTCTATAAAGGTATTTGTCATAGTGTGGTGCCTATATCGGCGAAGCATATTCTAATTTGCTTCCAATAAAAAGTATACCTAACGTTTTTGCTATTTAAGAAAAATTAATGTAATGAATTCAGTGATATATTTTTGACTTTATATATATTTATTCGTCGGCAAAGAGTTTTACTTAAAAAAATAATATTTGTAATATTGTACTTGAAAACATCATAAAAAAAAGAAATTTAAATAATGCGTTTGAGTGAATAAGAGTTTTTTTAAAGAATCCCAAAAACCTTTCATACTGAAAAATTTGTTATCGTTGAAAATAATATGAATAAAGAAAATAATGCGAGATGAAAGAATAATGAAAACGTCTTCCATTTAAATGGAAAGATGTTTTGATAACTGAAACATGTTGGGTTCAATATTTAGACAATTCCTAACAAATAAAGGCAGTTTCTTGTTTCATGTCTCGCTCGGGCTTTGTATACGAATTATATATTCATGAATAATATAATTCGCATTCGAGCAGTAATACATTGATTTTACAAACATCAAAATGGTAAACTGCTTAAACCCATTGAAAATTGTGTAAATGTATGAAGTAGCTTCAATTTAAATGCATAAGCATTTTGTTTGGATATAATAGTGGGTGTAAAATGTTTAAGTTTAAAAATGTCCTTAGGTTTTCACGGCCGTTCAGAATCTTCTGTGTATAGTTTTCTGGGATATTCTGCCGTGTGTATGTGACCTCTCTGGCCAGAGAGGTCACATACACACGGCAGAATATCCCAGAAAACTATACACAGAAGATGTTTAAGTTTAGTTTGCTATCCTTGAACTGTTGGCATTTCTCCATTTTGGCTATCAATTTGGCTATCAACAGGACAATACTATAAAAACGGAATACACTACTTATATTATAAAGACTTAATTAGAGTTTTTTGACACTTACTATTATATTGCATTGTCCAAGAAATATTAGATATTTTTCATCAGATAATCTTTCTTTCGTTGCAATATAAACGATGAATATGCATTTGATTCAAATGTTTGTCAGCAATTAGAAGAACGTAGATTTGATTATTTAGTCTTATCCATCTTCAAAGTACAAAAATATCGAAAGATGGTCATCGAAATACAACGGAAGTATATTATTTTTTGCAATTCTTGGACGTTACATAGAACATAAAAATGACAACGAGAAACTTGAAAAGAGCCTGCACTATTTGTACGAAACAATCAGAGTTCACAAATCATTTGATAGAAAAAGGCCTTGATTTCACAAAAGATAATTCTTCTTTTAAACACACTATCCATAAAACAATATTGTTAACAAATTAACATAATCATGTATATCACTTTTATTAAAAATGTCACTTTATTTTGACCACTCCCTACCCTTATCACCGCCAACACCACCACTTAAAAAAACTAATTACTGTATTTATATATTTTATGCTAGTTACAATAACGCTTGTAAATGAAATGAAAGGATTTGTCAAAACCAGTAGCAAATTTGTATAAAAATAAGTAAAAAATTAAATTAAAATTTTTATTATGTTAGCGGGTGGGTTGTGTGACATGAGTGAGATGATGTGTGCTTTAAGATGATGAGAGAATACGTCCACCCGTAAGGAACGTAATTTAATGTGGCACGTGACGCAAAGGCATTATAATGTAGGTATTATTTTGAGTGCGCGTTCAAACCGGGACGTCATCGGCCGCATGGGTCTCTGATTGGTCGAATTGGTAGTGCCTATATTGAGCTCCTGATTGGCGTACTTCGATCGATTCAAGCAGCTAGAAGTCAGAGCGGACCTTGTTCCTCCACATTTTCATTACTTCAGATACATTTCTCGAAGAAACGGGGCCAGTTTTGAGAAGATAGTGGTCCCTGGGAGTGTAGAGGAACAAGAGGATGCTCTTCATCAAGGTGGCCAGACCAAATAAAAATAAATGGCATCTTAATCGATACTTAGCCCAGTACTTGATATGGCCTAGGATTCAGAAGAGCTGGAGTGAATACTTCAAAAACTTCGCTCAGTTGTGATGGTCATAGCCCAGATTTTAACTAGTTACATAATACATATTACTTGATATTTGTATTCGTTGTATGTATGATTAGTGACTGAGATTAAGCTGCTGTCTTGTCAACCGATTATAACCCGTTGAATTGCAAAAGATCAGTTATCAATTATCATACCAATTACAGTACAATATCGTACAATTATCATACAATTATCGTACAATAACAATTACCAAGTAGCAGTTATCAATTACCAAGAATCAGATACGTATCTAAAATAACGGTTATTGCGTAAAAGCAAGACAATCAGGAAGAATTATTAATAAATAATTATATGATTCTCACACGAAATCGCATCATAAAAAAATAATCGGATTATTTCATCTCCATTCTTAAAAACGTTAGTGTTAGTATTTTTAAGCATTAAATTTACGTTGGTGCGAAAATATCACAAGAAATTATTCCGTTGTAATTACCACTCTGTTTAAAGTAACAGCCGCTTGGTAAGGAAATCGTTTTTACCCCAAGTGGTCGTTATTTTACACCAAAGGGTCGAGAGAAGTGGAGTTAATTAATAAAATGTAAATCGACCCCCATAAATCAAATGTTAGAGAAAGTTTTAATTTTATAAATTAATTTACGTTCTTTAAGTGTGGTTTAAGAAAAAAAGCAATGCAATATACCATTTCGTCATCATTCAAACAGTAAAAAAGTACGTCATCATGAGCTTGTATCTCTGTAATGCTAGATACAGCCCCCCCCCCCCACAATAATCAAATTATAATATTTCAGGATTAAAATGATATATTATAATACGAATTCACATTATATTATTTTACTTTGATTCTGAAACATTATGAAAATATATTTTATCTTAAAACTATAGTCAGATGGCATTATTTAACTATTTCAAAGACAAAATATAAATCACGATGCAGCAATATAACGGAGAAAAGTATGAAAAAGTAGATTTAAATATATAATTATATAACTTAAACATTTTATTACCAGCGGCGACATCTATATAGAGGTTCATGGGGATGATTTATTTCAACCGCAGATGGCGTCAGCGTAAATTAAAGTGAAACGTGTTGCATAAATAACATATATGTATATACAACTTCTAAAAAAATTGATACATGTGGTAATCAATCATGGGTGGAATCGTGAACGTTACATTGTGTAATGTGATCACTTAAGCCAGCCATATGATAGGTTGTAAGCCCTGTAAACACCCAAAGACTTCCAATCCTACTTTAATATAACTAGCTTCGTCTCTGTGAGACATCCTTAATTTATCTTAACATATTTTATAGTTTAAATTTTATATTGTAAAATTTACTTTAGCTTGGCTGTAAATTAGAAAAATAAAATCTTCCATACCTACTTATCCATATACGAGTAAATAGCTCCGTCAAATATTGAGAGGATTTTATATAGTTTTTGCTGGATATATGGATTTCAACTAAATTAAAAATAATTTTATTAAAGGGATAGAGGAAATTTAATAAGTAAAAAATAGAATAGAAAAATTAAACGTTGTATTGTATTATTTATTACTTTTTCTATTTACTTTTTTGTTATTTGAAATAGTTATTTAGAATTTAATTTTGTTATTTAAAATAAAAGCAGATTTCTAATGCAAGAAATTAAGAATGAAGTAGTCTTGCTAACTCAAATGCAATAAAGGTAGATTTTTTTAAATTAGCTTTTTACAGAGTGGTATTAAATATTATGTGAACTCGATAAAAAACCTTCATAACATAATAATATCATATCGATATTATGGAGATTTTTTTGAAAATTTTCTGTCATTTCAACTTAAATATTGTATGAAGATCGTAAAATGTATGGTAATTTTTATAAAGAACAAGTTCTGAACATTTCTTTATGTACTGTTATCGCAACATTAGAGAAAATAACACGTTTTTATTTCCTCTTAAACGAGGCAAGTGTTTTGCTCTAACGTGATGCTGTTAAGTGTGTTCGTGATGGGGATTTTTGTACTTATTTTTCCGAGAATTATTCTCGCGATTTTCCGGCATTATGACTCCACGGAAATGTTGATTGAAAGGCCAGAAGAAAACTTTTTATTTGAGAGAGGTTAATTAAAATTTCAATCAATTACCATTAACGATTCAATTTTGAGTAATCAATTATGATTAATTTTAATTGCTTAAGATTTGCTTACCCAAAGCTATGGCTTGTAATTTTAAGAAGTAAAGCATGGTTTATTTAACTTTTGAAATATACAGCGACAATGCGTTTCGTTATCTTTTGTGTTACTTGAAATTCGCCTAATTTGAAATTGTCCATATTTTTTATTTTATTTAAAAAAATAGAGATGCGAACATGGAATACATGTCACATCAATATTCTTACTATTTTTAAACTAAGTTAAACGCTCGTGTTATGAAAATAGGACTAAATTGCTAGTCTAGAGTGAAGTTTAAACCCGCGAACTTTGGAACACGAGGCGAGAGCCCTAACAACAAGACCAACAAGCTACTCGTGTAAATTAATTACGTAAATTAAATATTATATGTTAGTATATTATGATAACTTAACATGCTGCAACTCATTAAAAACGGAACATTGATTCGAGTCATGCTAAGCTCTTGTATATATTTGTATTTTATTTTTGGCGGTCCACAGAGAGGCGGCCGTAGCAACATGCGTTGTGCGGCCGTTATTTCGTTTTTTTAGCCGTGAATTCGAACGAAATTACGGACGTTACACAAAGTTCGGGGACAGATAGACAAACAGACGGGCGGACGGACAAACGAACAGACAAAGAAATTATTATGTTTGATTTTACTTATGAAGAATCATCAAAGACATACAGAAAAATCTTTCTAATTGATTAATTAATTTGATTTTAAAAACTTTACAGAACTTTGTTCTGAAAAATTACAACTTCACAAATATGAATGTGTTCTTGAATTTGGGATTTTTATTGTTCAATAGACCAGCTCTGGGTGTGCGGTGGGTCCCTCTTCTCTAGTAAGATGTTTTGTGGGTTTAGCTTATGTATGTGACAAAAATTGTCAAATAAGAAAAGAAAATCTACATAACAATTACAATAATTTCGTTTTCTGTCTGTCCGTCCGTCCGTCTTAATTTTTTTTTTCGAAAATTTTTTTTTGTCCAAATATTTTTTTTTCGAAAAAATTTTTTGAAATATTTTTTTAAATTTTTTAAAAATAATAAATAAATAATTATTCCTTAGGAATCGACATGTAAAAGTACCGTCATTTTTGACGGGTTACGGCTAGTCATTTATTATTATTTTGATAACTTATTTATTCACGTTTTACCTTATTCATCTAATACACTCTTTATTATTTAAATATTCCTGCGGGACAACCGTGGGTCATCAGTGAACCTCTGAGAATACAAATGTTTTTTTTAATTAAAGGTCTCCTAGCTGTGAGACAACTACATATAAAGCGAAACGCAGGCGGTTCTCGACCCTCTTAACGCACTTCCCAACCCGCTCTTCACCGAGTCCTCTGTCCTCTATTTCGCTCTTGCTACCTAATCCACTTTAAATTCACAGATTAATAAAAGGTGATAAAAAATGATAATTATTTGACTTTTAATATATACGTGGGGCATAATCATATATTTTCGCAGGCTTTTATTGCTGCACTAGTAGTGTTTTGCGGGTTTCGTGATAGGGAAACGTATAATTACCGTAAACAGTCCAAACGTCGCATACGTAACACAACATTGGATAGCACGCTGGACTGGTTCCGTTAACGATCTGCCTCGCTAACACGAATCCCAGAATAAGGCTGCAGGTTGCCCTGAGCTGTATTGCAAATTCAGTGCATGTAAAACGTACCTCGTGATTGGTGATGCAACGAATACTACTTTCACGAATACGAATATCAAGATTACTATTCGGCGAATACGAATAAGAATACGAATAATTCAACAAGGTTTTAAATAATACACCACTCTTCTTTTTTTACTAAGAGATTTAATAATTACAATTTACCACCGGCAAATTTTTGTTCATAAAGCGAAACGAAACTAGATGAAAGAACTCATTATGTGAAGCAAGTAACAATTGACAACTTGAGAACTCAACAAATCCATTCATTCGATGTTAGGGGAACAGTAATTTGCGTTGCGTTCAATTATAAATAGTTTGTTTTTAATATTCGCGATGATATTCGGCGAATACGAATATTCGGTAAATATCTTCTATTCGGCGAATACGAATATTTGTATTCATATTCGTTGCATCACTAGTGTAAATACATCATTTTATTGCCTAAATGTTAAATTATTTTTACATATTTAAAGTTAATTTTAATTTCTTTTATCATTTATGTATGTGTAAACAAAATAATCGAAAGAAATAATAGGTACTCTATATTATGATTATTTTAATCGTTTTATTTTAATTATCATATTTTATAGATTTTTTAGTCATGCTTGTAATTTTTCTATAATTTTATTTACCTTTTTAGCAAATTAAGTTCTGTCTCGTTTCTTCTTTACAATACTATTTATTTTTCTTTTCTTGTTTCTTTTTTTACTTTATCTGGGATATTCTGAGGTATTTTTATGACCTTTTTGGCCTGTGTTTTGTACACACATCAGTCCAGATTATGGATCCTGTAGTGGGATCCAAAAAGTCGGCCAAAAAGGTCGTAGAAACGCGGCAGATTATCCCAGAAAAGATTCTAAACGGCCATGAAAACCTAAGAAAATTTTTAACCACAAGGTATTTGCGATAAATATTTGACATATAGCGAAGATACGTTGAATCGAATTGAAAAATGTTGATAAAATATAAAAAGTCGTTTTTCTTTCGAATTCCAGTTTTTGTTCAAATATATTGATCTGTAAATGTATCTACATATTCGTTAGATTAAGAAATATTTTAAGTACAAAAATTATTAAAAATGTTTATTACGACACTGTTCACTCTTTACTCATATACGGTGTTATCGGATGGGGAGGTTGTTATAAGAAAAACATTAACTCAGTAATATCACAAAGGATTATCATTAAAGTTATACTGAAAAAAAATCTACATTTCCAACAAAAGATCTCTTTAAATTGTTTCCAGTACCAAACGTAGACGATATATTCAAGCATGTTTCCATATTAAAAATATGTAAAGAAAAAAACCTTACAGAAAACCAGAATATTTCAAACTTATGAGAAATGGAAACCAATTCATAATGCCTAAATAAAAAACAACCCAAATGCAGCATCACTATATTTATAAAGCCATTAATCACTATAATAACTTACCTATCGAGATACGATGCATCAGTAACCTCACAGAGCAAATCAAAAAAAGTAAAATTTTCCCAAAATCAAGTTCATAAATCATTTAAACCTATAGCTTTTCTTCTTTTTTCTTTTTTTTTTTTTTTCAAAATAACTCCTATACTTTCATTATCAATTTACCTTTTTACTGTATTAATAAATAACTTGTATACACTATGCACCTATATATTATAGCAAGGAATAAGAACTGTGGCTCCCTAATCAGACTCAAGAGCTTCTCTTCACTGATGAGGTCTACATGACTACCAAGTATTTAAAAAAAAAGTTTAATCTGATATGTTATATATAACTGTATTTGTACTATAAATTAAATAATAAAAAATAATAATAAAAATAAATATATTAAGACTAAATGATAAGGAATGAGGGGAAGGGCAAACTTGCCGTCGAAACACGATGAAAGGGGAAGAATAAAAATATATACTCATGTGTACGTACGATAACGGGCGAATATGTCATGATCAACGTTTCGCGAATCTAAAAAGAAAATCTACAGGAATTCAACATATCGTCTTCCACCCGTGATGGGAAACGACTTGAAAATTATCCAACGGAAATCATGTTAGTAAATCCCAAGTCGATTATTTGACAGAAAAACGTTATCTGCGGAATTTCGCAAAAAGCTGTTGGCAGAGGAGCGATTTTGTTCGATGAAAGGGTCGTTATGTTCCCCACCCCACCCCCGCCCCTAGACAGAGTCATTAAAGATGGAATATTTGGCAATTTAACGGCTTGAGGTTCCCTCGATGGGATTCATTCTTTCGATAAAGAGTTATCAATGATCTTAATTTTGAAAAACTTGGCAGACTTCTACCGGTAAAAGTAGAAATATTACCGAAAATTCGATAAATAAGGAGTATCCGTATTACCTCATATAATAATATAATATTAGGTCCTTACATATGAAATTGACGTTTTACCGTACTGGCAAATTTGATCTCAAATATCTTCTCTTTGGTTAGGAATTCCAAATCCAAATTTTTACAGCTATTTACTCATGTATTTGTGTTTTGAAAATTATAATTCATTTGTTTTTTCCTCAATTGTTTTTTTCTTTGCGAGACTCAGTTTACAAAATGAAAAACTTGAAATATCGCGTTATTTACGAGTACGAGTTCCACCGTGGCACCAGTGCTGCAGAAACGGCTCGAAGGATTAATGATGTGTATGGCGACGGTGCCGCAAAAGAAAACACAGTGCGTTTTTGGTTCCAACGTTTTCGTTCTGGAAATTTCGACCTGCAGAACAAGCCCCGTGGACGGCCGGAGACCAAAGTTGATAATGAAGAATTGAAGGCTATTGTGGAAGCGGAATCCATCGCAAACCACATCCGAGTTAGCTACAGGCTGCGGTGTTAGGGATAAAACTGTTTTAATCCACTTGAAGCAAATTGGTAAGGTGAAAAAGCTTGAAAGGTGGGTACCTCACGAATTGAGTGAAGCAAATCAACAAACGCGAGTTACTTGTGAGCGTTTGGTGGACTAGTGCTGGTGTCGTTCACTACAGCTTTCTTAAATATGGCCAGACGATTACGGCAGATGTCTATTGTCAGCAACTGCAAACCATGATGGAAAAGCTAGCTGCTAAACAACCGAGGCTGGTTAATCGCTCTAGGCCACTGCTGCTTCATGACAACGCTAGACCACACACTGCACAACAGACGGCTACCAAATTAGAGGAGCTTCAATTGGAATGTCTAAGACATCCACCGTACTCTCCGGACCTTGCCCCAACAGATTACCATTTTTTTCGAAATTTGGATAACTTCTTGCAAAGGAAAAAATTCAACTCCGATGGGGCAGTCCAAACCGCCTGCAAAGATTTTATTGATTCCCTTCCGAATGGTTTTTTTAGTAAAGGGATCGATGAACTACCTATGAGATGGCAAAAGTGCATAGATAGCAATGGTACATACTTTGATTAAATAAATATATTATAATAAAAAAAAATCGACTTTATGTTCCTCCCATACTAAACGTCAATTTCATATGTAAGGACCTAATATTTGAAAGCTTAATTATTTATAGTATTTCAAATAGGATGATGGCGCGCATGTCACACAAATATAAAATTTATACTGTTTTGTCAAAAATTTTGAATTTCAGCTTTAAATTAATAAATTATGTTCTTGCATTATTCTCTTACACCTTCAAAGCTTTTTTTATATCCTTTATTTTATTTTTCATATGGCAATATTATGAAAATTTTTATTTTTAATAATTCCTTAATTGTGGGGTTTAAAATCAAAGGCAGCAACATTCAAATTTTTTGGATCAGCGGTCACCAAGGATTAATAATTTAAAATGAACTGAATTCCAATCAAAAATTATGTTCTCGAATTCATTACAATATAAATTAGTAATCCTCGATGACTGCATTAAACCTTTTACGGATATTGCTGACTTTACTTTTATACTTCACAATTAATGTCGACATTAAGTCAAAACTAAACATAGGTGCGCTCGGGCACAGCTAGTATAAAGTATTATGAAAAGCAAAGATTTTTTTTTATCAAAAATTATAACTTGTTACTTATTTTTCCACACATAACTCACAAAATTATACTTTTTCATTCACACTCTCATTTCATGTATCACATTTCTGTTGTGAGTCATCTCAGAGCATGGCATGAAAGGTCACGTTTTATGGGAGTTTTATTTAAAAATGTGTAAATTGCTCCACACAACAGCATCCCACAATACCTATTAGTTTAAGGCATTAACTCACCCTGGCTTAGACAAATGGTTCTGAGGGTCCCATTTAATATATGAGGCACCTTAAACCTGACAGATCAGCATTCCATGAGCAAATATACCCCAGAAAATAAGGAATTTCGAGTGTTTGCTGATAATCTACAAGTGCTGACGCGCGCTTCTTTTTAAAACTACCATATTTTCAAGGTTTTATCGATTTCATATATTAAAAGCGATTTACTCTAAGGAGGACAACTCAATACATCATTTTATGGATAAAAGATAACGGTTATTGTAATTTTCACCGTAAATAATTGAGGCTTTGGTATTATATTTAGTAATATAGAAGATTAAAACTGAAATAATTAAGACGTTGACAATATTGAAGAATCCTTTAATAGTGGGATTAGTAACTATAAAGTGGCCGCTGTTGATTCTTTCCCCTTTTTTATATCATTGTTTTCTCCCTTGTTCCTAGGAGCATCTCAACCGATGAATTGGACGACATCTTGATAAGACGGAAAATCTCGCGTAGCCATCACACAAAAAATCTAGCACAAGAAAATTAAAGTAGCAAAAGTAACGTCAGACAAGTATTTTAGCGAAAGGGAAGTTCTTAAACAACAAGTATTTTTGTTTTTATTATATTGTCTTGGGATCGTGGCGATCAAACACTTGAAGAAAATTAAACTCTTATTTACTCATCAAAGTTGCAGGCCAAGAAATTAATTAGAGCACTATTCTTTACATAATTACCATCACACCATTTCCCCGTGGGGGTAGGCAGAGAGAGGATAGAGCGCTATAGTTTCCTGTCGTGACACCCAACTCTCGCCTCGTTCACACATCTTCGCATAAAAGCTCGACGATTGTTGAGACTCCTAACTGGACCATCCTCTAGTATCTGATTAATCTGGTCATGCCACGTCTTCCGCGGTAATCTTCTCTTTCTGAAGCTATCAAGAATTGTGTCATATATTTTTTTTACCATTCTTTCCTCGTTTATTCGCTCAACATGTCCAAACCATTTAAGATTTTTTTTTCATCTTATCGACTATGTTAAGATCTGCTTTATATTTTTTCCTAACATATTCATTCCTTACTCTACCATTAACGAATTCGCCATACATAGGTCTAAATGATCTCATCTCTATCGCTATTTTTTAATTCACATAATTTAGCTAATAGCTATTCACACTTAATTACACGCACTAATCATACTCACTCAACTGTGGAACACTTTATACTCATCTTTCCAGAATATTCACACATCAGCTGAACACTATTCACAATTGAATGTCCGATAGATAGGTAATTGAAATAATAAAAAAAAAATATTGCATGTTAAGCAAAGCTGGCATTTACTTTTCAAAACCTTTCTTATTTAAATATAAAAATAAACGAGTATAGGTCTATTTTAATCTTTCTCAATCCTCCTCAGAGGTAAAATAAATCTACTGATGGTGATGTGTTTTTTTTTTTAAATTAGCGTGTAAGTATTTATGGGCTTATGAGCTACTATGAGAGTATAATGAATTTTTATGTTAGACATCAGCTACGAAACGTACCACTGACTCATATTATAAATAATTCACTTTATTATGCAAGCATGTTGCTGTGTATGACTTTTGCTGTAACTTTGTAAGTGTATGTTAGGTATCGTAAATGTAAGACAGATTTTTTTTAAATAATTATTTGTTTAAATAATAAACAGAATAGCAATCGAGGATGATTTTTTAATAAGATGAATAATTATTAAGTAATTATTAAATTTTGAACTGAATTCATAAACAATGAACCAATAGGTTTAGGTAGCAGTCAGCATTTAGGGAACTCAACATATTCAAAGCAGGAACTTTACAATGCCTTCATATAAGAAACTTTACAATGGCTTTTCGTTGCTGTGGCAAAACTTGGACACTAACGAGAGACCCCATCCAAAAGTTCAAGGTTGCCCAGCGAGCCATAGAGTGGACTATTCTCAATATAGAATAAGAAACTGCGACCCTTGCTGTAGTACCAAATCAGAAGACGTAAAACAAAGCTGAGATGGAAATAAACTGGGCACTTCGAACAAAGGAATGATAATAGTTGAAGAAAAGGGTTAGAAAAATAACAATTAATGTTGTAGGAAGTAACTGAATGAGAAAAACAAAGAATGGCGATCGTTAAGATGAATGAATGAATTTATTCAATTCGCATAGTGAAGAAAACCAAATTTGACGCGTAAATTTATATTATTTTGGATTATATTTTTATTTCATACTAAGCCACTTTTATAGCGTTAATATTGTTTTTCTAAGATATCTGAGAACGTGGAAATATCTAAACAATTGTCTGCCACCGGTTAGTTAATTAGATGGGGATTTTAATACAAACACAAAAATATCTTAATCTTGGTCAAGAAGTCAAATTCAAGTTCAAATATTTAATAAAGACGCAACGTAAGACAAAATACGCAGTGCATTGATTGAAAGCTGAAATCAGAAATTTAGAGAAAACTTTTAATTAAAAAATAAACTTCTTCTTCAAACACAGCAAAATTATTTTGTGGTGACATTATAATTACAGTTAATAGAAATTAACTTTGTACACACCATTTTTTTATTGATAAAAAAAAATAAGGATAGGGATAATTTTTTTTAAAAATCGGGTGTTTATAAATTAATTTGTAATGATTGTGATTATCTTTATATAAGAAAAACCTGTAGAAATTTTGAAGTTAGAGTTAAGAAACACTTAATGTGTTTAAAAAGTAATAATTATTCTGAATTTTCTAACTATCTTTTGGCTATGGATCATTCTTTTGATATTAATAAGGGCTTACAAATTTTACATACAAATTATACAGAATCACAGTTTGCTAAATTAGAAATTTTGGAAATAAGAAAAAGTGTTAATGGTAAATAGAATATTATAAAAAACCAGGTTATTTTTACAAATACTTATCTTTTAAATTTATTTTCGTTTTAAGTAGGTACTTTATTATTATTCATTTTCTATAAATAACATTTTAATATTTTGATTATCTATACTTCGATTTTTAAATTTAATTTTGTACATTTGTTATCCTGATGAAGAAGCCATTGGCTTTGAAACATGTTGATTTTTTTCAATAAAAAACTGGTGTGTACAAAGTTAATTTATATAAATTATAAAAAATAAACAATAATGAGAAAAGCAATAAATGGTTTCATTGTACGATTTTCAAATCGATCGAAGAAAATGTTCATTTTTTTCTCTTAAATTCCTAGTCTTTATGATTTTAACATATATTTCTAATCTATGTAGGAGCACGGCCATTTCATCCTCGACAAGGCCATTAGCGTTGCGTTGTATTGTGACGATTACCCTGTTCGTTGATAGGGTAATTGATGTAGCCTAACAGTAAGCGCGTGGTCACTCTAATGGTGTATAACATTGTTTATGTATCGCGTGACATCAAATTCTCATCTAATTATCCAGTGAGAGAATGGAAAGAGAAAACTATTTTTACTCCCTTTCTTTTAACTCGTAGCGTCTGCTTGTCAGTCGAAAAAACTTTGGATCGATTTTTAACCCTTTTTCCATGATCCAATTAATTGTAGATTTTTCGAAATTTTAACGGTTTTTTCAAATTACAAACCGTACAAATGAGATAAGAGCCTGACGCGTGGAGAAGGCGCGAAACCTGTTTCAACGAGTTTGACTCGAGCCATGGGTCTGATCAGATGGTTTCGCCGACGCCGTGCCCCCCTATATCAATTATTACGTTTTCAATAAGTTTTAAGCATAATAATATACATGGAATAGATTTTCCACACGAACTTAAAGCAAGAGGAATATGTTGATAGAATATCAAATTGGAAACAATACAAATAAGAAAGGGAATATAATAAAAACTTGGTTTTTATGGGTTAGATTTTTTGAAATATCATTTTCATCCACTGATTTTTCGATGCGTAGTAATAGGAGCTCCATGATGAGTGTGTCCCTTATGTTGACACTTTTCACTCTGTCCATCAATGTGACTTCCGCTACCCCCCTTAGAAAACTCATCTCGGCAGCCTGGATACTTACTCTCAACCACATATAGAAAACACCAGGAACAGAGGGGTTTTCGAAAGCTCTGACGTAATTAAAAAGACCAAATTTTGGACCTAAATACTAAGACTAGGCTTGAAATATGCTTATATTAAAAATGTTACCAGCTCCACCACGTGTTGTCATATCAAGAGCAGGAAAAAAATATTTGAAAGATTATTATTTGATACACATAAAGATTTGTTACTATTGTTATTACTATTTAGTCCTCAAAGAAAGTACAAAGGATTATAAGATTTTTTCTTTTATATAAGTTTAGATTTGGTTAGTGTAGAGAATTTATAGTATATGTGATTTAACAGAATTAAATGTATTGAATAAATAACTTTATTTTTAAATTATCTAAATATTAAAATTTAAGTCGTAAATAGACAGAATAAGTTAATAATCATAACAAGCGAAATTAATTAAACTGGTCATGAAAGGGTTCTAATTCATCTTAATAATTTTGATTTAATAAAACACATTTTAATTATGAAGTTGCAATTTTAAAATAAGGTTCTATGCTTTTTAAGCGAATTAATGAATCAATTTGAAAAAGAGAGAAAAATCAAATCAACGAAAAAATATTTTAGCTGCTACCGGGATTAATTTTAATTGTTAAACTATAAATAGTGGCTTGTGCGGGAATGAGAATTTTAATTATAAAATAAGGATTGTTATTAATCTTTTATTATAATTCATTATTATATAATCTTCTATTATTATGCATTCAAAATTCACAATTACTAATTTAATTATGTTTCTGTGAAATCATCTCACTGTTATATCTCGTTATCTATCAAACAACATAATTATTACCTATTCATATTTATCTGTGTATTCTGCATATGTGTATTCTATGTATGCGGGGTATAAAAGCGGAGGCAGCATTTTCCAAAAAAAAAAAATGTAGTCATCGAGGATTACTATCTTATAATGTACTGAATTCGAGATTTTATTGCCATTAAATTTATAGGAAATATGATTTTGAAAGGGATAGATATGCCAAATCTAGAATTCAGTCAATTTTAAATTAGTAATCTTCGGTGAATACGTTCAAAACATTTTTTAAAATATTTTGGATATTGCTGCCTTTGCTTTTATACCCCACATATATAGATATGAGGCGCGTGCAGTGGGAACACTGAAGCATGACTTTTTGTAAATGTATACTTTGGAAAAAAAAATATAAATCAAATATTTACGCTACAGATTTTTATGATACATCAAAATATAATAACAATTGCGATAGAAATATTATGAAACATATATATTGTATTACAATTTTTTTTCCAATTAATTGATTACGTAAAAGTCATGTTCCGATGTTCCAACTGCACGCCCCTGGTAGATATATACATTTGTGTACGTATACTATAATATATTCAAAAATGAATTCCCTCCTATCGCCAAAACGGTGCGAAATTTTCGGGGTCGAAAAATTTTGCACAAAATTTAGGCAGGACTTCATGCATAAAATAGTGATGATGAAATATGGAAAATTCTGGGGAATAAATATTTAGTAAAAAAATACTCAACACGGATAACTCGTTTATAAAATATAATTTCCAACTCATTAAGGAAAACATTTGACACCTGGATTTCGACTCTTGTATAAACTAATATATAAATATAGCCTTATAATTGTAATTATTAACAATTATTTATTTTGTAAGAATATAATGTGCTCATTATTTTGATTGCAACTGGTCCTACACTGTGGAAGTCTACGGCATGACAAAATACGCATTTTTCTGATAGTTTTCATCAGATAAATTTATTCGTATCGCATATTTTAAGTATTTAATCTAAGGTCATATTCAGTTTCTCAAAATTAAATGTTGAGTTATTCCACAGAAATAAAAGTACAGCCTATTTCAATATATTGACTGTGAAATCCCTTCTACGGGATAAGGGAGTACGTATTTAGGTACGTAGGAGTACCTAAAATAATATTTCTGGAGGAAGCATGTTTACATAGTAAAATGAATATTTGATTTAAATGTTTCCCAGAAATATAAGGCACTTCTCTTAAAATAAAATGGTTTAACCAACTATCTTTAAACAAAGTCTAATGAAAAATATGTTTTTTAGCAGTCATTAAAAGAAAAAGTCCATAGTAAAAACAACGGAAACGGACGCCTCAACGCTTTACATAACATTATATAAAGCCTTTAAAATACGTGCCTATTTTAGCGGAAAAACTTCCATTCAGGTGTTTTTTAATGTTAATGTTTCAAACAAATAATAATTTTTGTCTTACAGTGTTGTATAACGCAATTAAGAAAAGCAGCTTGAAAAAACTATATCAGAGCTTAAGAACAACTTGTGAAAGTTTTTATTTCGAATAAAACGATGTTGAACAGAGCGCGCGCGGATGTTAAGCGAACACAAAATAAATAAAAATAAAAGTAGATGTTTATATTTAAGTATACGCTGATTACACCAGGAAAATTTCGGCAGTGAAGCAAAAATAAAACGGTGTTCATTCTTGGCAAGGTCCGATGTTTATGCACTGAAGTAATGTTTAAATACTGAAACAAACGTATTTCCTAGGAAAAATGACATTAACTTAAGTCGATTACGAGCAGTAGGTATAGAGTTTTATAATAATAATTATTACTTAAGGGGAAATACCTACCTAGACATTTCGAGAAAATCTTTTTTTTTTTGGATTGTTTTAAAGCTTGAGATCTTAAGAATGTCTGGTGAAAATTTCAAGCAAAAATTCAAAAAAATAATAATGTTTATAGCTGATAATAGTGGCATTTCTTTGTTGACTAGAGAAGGGGGGGGGGCGTAGCGGGGAGCGGGGCATAGCCAGGGGAGCCAACAAGCCTTAAGAAGTAAAATTTCTATACTAAATGATGTTTTCAAGGCAAACTGATACGGACGTTCGTGTCTTTCACTCGGCATTGCAGATTGTCTATATTTGTGGCGGGCGCAGAGCAAGGACAGAAGACGAAGAGTGCTTGGCTGCCATCCAATTATGATTCTACTTATGCTTAATTTGAATAGTACCCAATATATTTTGTTTCAACAGTCAAGGCTTAAATAAATAAAATATGTATTTTACAATATATGTGATTTTATTTCAACGGCTTTACGCAAAATAAGACTGAAACAAAAAACTTGAGTCTGCTATCATATTCCAAAGTACGTAGCAATAGTATATAACTTCCGAGCATTAACATTTTTGTATATATATATAGCTGCGAGGCTGGTGTCAAGCGTGTGGATGTTGTAACTTTGATATATTTTGGCTTATATCTTCGAAACTATCCAATAAATACATTTTTTTACATTAATGTAAACCATAACTACCCTTAATGATTTACATTCTCAAATTTTATATTATTTATGTGATTATTTTTAAATATTTATTCAAAGTTTTCATACAATATGCATGGCGAAACACTACCGCCATCTATGAAAATAAATAAAAACATATAATTGACCAAACACATTTCTAAACAAAATGTGTATGTAGATACACGGTACCTACCTAGTGCGGCAGAATTCAATTCAAAATTCGCTGATGGTTCACTTTATTTATTTATCGAGAAAATATAGTCACGAGATGCTAAAATCGATAGAACAATCTAGAAGACTCTATAATTATTTAGATTATATAATATTATACCAGAAACTTTGAGACACACGCAAATATATCAGAAACTTCGAGGAAATCGAGGGTGTAAATACGCGGTGGCACTCGGCGTGTTCTACTAGCGAATTAGTGCAATACAAATGACGATAAAAAATGCGATACAAAATGCAAAAGTTTCCATTTCCATGTTTTTTTGTAGACCCTTCTAGTAATTTTGATCTAATCTAAAAATAATAATTTTGTCGTATGTATGTCCGTAATGTCCGTAACTTTCTAGAATCACAACAACTCTCAAGAGGGTCATTATTAATTATTATCGTTTCCCCTGATTTATCACGGTGTACGGTTAATCTTTATATGTAAAAATTCAGCATGCGTATCTGTGCTCGCAAAACTCGAAAAATAATCGGTCAATAGACTTGAATTAACTTTTGAAACAACATTGCATTCAAATTAAGATTTATATCCGTATGTCTAAAGTATAATGTTTTAGTCTTTGAGTATAAAGACTTAGTCATAGTATGTGCTTTCTGTGAACAATATTTTTTCTTGTCTTTTCGTTCTACAGCATAACTTTAGCAAAAAAAAGGAAAATTATTGAATTGAATGATGTGATTTCTTGATGAATCTATGTTCTTGAGTATAAGATAATTGAATGATCCAATACCTCTCCTACACCCATTGAAACTTAGAAGAGAATATTCCGACATAATGTTTTTAATAAAATTAATCTCTAGCAAAACTAACTGTCCATATCTACTGAAAAAGATAAGCATTCGGATCCCTAAGTATTCAACACGATAGTCGCATTCTTTTTTAATTCTGAAATATTATACGAGATCGCAGGGGAACACCTTAACTTTACGAGCAAGTAGGTCTGTAGTGAACCGCACAATTATTGATATATTCAATTTTGTGTTCAAATACTATCAAGATAGCGATGTTTGGGAGAGCATTGCTTTAAAAGTTATTTTTATTTATTATTATGTGCTTATTTCATATTTCATTTCTCATTTTTTTATTTATTTTTGATTGTTTATTTTCCTGCCTTACTGATGGTTAGCTTAGCCTTTTAGGATTTGTAATTATATTGATACAGGATTCATTCGTAATTGAGTTCCACTTAAAATAATTCAAGATTTAGTTGTGCTATTAGAATCGTGTACTTGTGAATACCTACTCCATATTAATAAATAAATAAATGTTCGCTAGAATGCATTTATTTACTTTCCCATCAAATTCACATCAGACTGAGCTACAGCAAAGCGTGGCCGGGTTTAGCGTGTTTATTAAAAAACTCCAGAGTGCTGGAAGATTCTCGAGTATGTGTAATTATTTCTGCTTCTACAGTGTCGTGACAATAAATTAGTTATTGTTTGTATTTATTTTCTAAATCTTACTTCCGGCGGCTAGAGAAAGGGGGGTGAATTTATTCCGAAACCTAGTGTGAGATTTATGCTCGTGAGTAGAATGCGATATTTTTTCGAATGCTTCCTCGCGACAATGATAAATTAAACCGACACAAAGCGGGAAACTGCTCGGCTATTGTTTGAAGCAACAACAAACGGTTTCTTTTCTTTGTGCGAGACGGTCAGGGAAACAAAAAAGTATGTTTTTGCCTAATGTAATGTTGAAGTCTCAGAGCCTTCGTAGTGTATTCGTAAGGGAGCACGAAATAATGTAACCTTTTTTTACAATTTCGCTACATTCCTGAAGAATGAAGAGCGGTGATGATGATGGAAAATAATTAATCTCATCTCAAAGGGCAACCTGCCATAGCGTGTTCTATTTCAGTTTTGAATATTAAAGAACTATGTTCAAAAATTATAAATTCTCAACATAATGTACTTCGCATTTATAAAAATATATATGCAATTAAGATAAATTATATAAGCCTCGCAGAGATGAAGCTACGGATTTGAGAAAAGCATGTGGGAGTCTTTTTATATGATGACCCAGGGATTACAACCTATATGACCTGGCTTAAGTGATACACAATGCAACGTTCACCAATGCCATCGTAAGAACACCCACATATCATCGAATTGTTTAAAGTTCTATATATGTTCAAATCTAAAAATTCGATTTGATTTAATGAAAATTTTCAGATTTGAATATATATACATAGAAATTAAAAAAAAAGATAATCTGGATGTTCTTACGTTTCAAATGTTGTTAATTTGTTTGTTTTCTAACGCCGTCCCAAAAAAAAAGCTGATATTAAATATTCACTTGTATACAAAATTACACGTTATACAAAAAATTAGTCTAGAATACATCTTTAAAATAGCGTTATAAAGTATGAATATACAAAATGAGAGCATTTATTCCAAAAAGAGTGTATTTTTTCAAAATCTGTTGCTTTTTTGTAGAAATAATTTTTTATATGAAAGTTTGCATAAAAAATTGCACTGTTAAATGGAAGTTTTAATCCAATTAATATATACTTGGATTCAAACTCCTGACTGGGCTTTATATCATTAGGTCATAGGTCAGATAAGTAGCTGAGGCAGAATCTGATAAAAAAATTTATCTACCGTTACTTATTAAATATTTTTTAAAAGTGTTCAGCAAAGCAAGTTCATCGCTCGTTTTCCAACGGTGAATATTTTTCTAGGTAAACGAATTCATTTTTGGGATCTTTTGAATACTGATGGGGTGTATAAGTATAGGCATACTGACAAGGTGTAGATGGAATAGACTTGCATAATCTCAAAAAGGGTTAAAGCCCTCGCGGGCGTGGTGCAAAATTGTTGGAATCCGCAGAAATCCGCCCTATCTTAGCACTTTCTGGGATCCTGCCACCATTTTGCGTGCGATCCGACCATCCTAGGGAAACCCAAAAGGAAACAGGCACGATTCTGACATCTAAACTTCCGCTCAACATAATGACAGCCAACAAATAAAAACATGTTTGTTTATATAATGGAATTGCGGTCATCCCTTGACATGTAGCGCTCACGCCAAAACCCTGTAAGTAGTTGTGGCCATTATTCAAGAACCTTTACAAAACATCAACCCAAGGTAACCAAGAGAATTAATTAAGTATCTAGCAAAAAATGTATATATATATATATATAGAAGTAATTTAAATATTAATAAGTAATTTATCAGTTATAAAAACTCAGCACTTTAATTAAACCATATTGATTGTTTTTAAATGTCAAATGGTTTTGATACTACTATATATTTGACAGAACGGACGCACAATAACTTCGAATTCAATTCATAAAGAATTTAAATATTTAGTGGGAGTGCATCTTTATTTGTAATGGGGTGGAGTTTGATAGCGAGAAGCTTAACTGCGGACTATGTTAAGTAATGTGTTATTCGTCAAAATTAATCGATTATTTACTAATATCTTTGAATGATTTAGCAGTTAATTTGTGGTGCAAAATTTTAATTTTAAATATTTTTATGTACACTTTGTACTACCTACACATATAATATAATAATATAATTTTTTTTCAAACAAAATTTAAGTGTGGTTAAAACAAAGTTTTCATTATTTTATTCTTGAAATGGTGTCATAAAGTGAATATGAAAAGTTTTAAGAAGATTTTTTTTGGGTTCTTTTAATAAAAATTAAAATAACTTGCCAAGCAGGGATTGAACCCCCAACTTCAAATCAAAATTTAATTTCTAAACCTTGTGTCTCAACCCACTGGTGTGTCGATTGTATGCAATAAATGTACAGTTGCACAACATGGCATGGGTTACTTGCATTTTCGAGAGAAGATTACATAGATATTATAATTCAAAATATAAATTTAGGAAGTGTGTTTCACGCAGGCGGCAAATAATAACTAATAGGTAACGAAAGGCATTAAACGTAATATAATTACACATTTACATGCATTCTTTTTAAGATTTTTTGTCGTTGGAGAGTGAGAGGTTGCCTATACTTAACGCAGGATCCTAAAGAGTATGCAAAATTTATCTTATATCTGTTAAAATGTGTAGCAGCGTTTAGAGAGAAAATAAAGATAGACATCCAATATAATGTACATATTTTAATTTTGTCTAACATTCTTAAACATCAGTATCTAAAAGAATTCTTATACTCCTGAAATCTTTGCAAAAATGGCTCAATAATAAATAATTATATAACTTTATCAAGTGAAAATCAGAATTTTTCCGTTTCTACAAGTGAAATAATCCATTTTTATGATAATCTTAAGAGGAGAATTATACAGTTTAATTAAATCGAAACGGACGCTCGCCACAAAACTCTCGGAGTAGGTACTTTCAATTACAAATTTCTCTGCTTCCTCTCATAAAAGCTCTACACCCCTTTTGACTACGGAGTACTATCTGCCGAAGCGGTAACGGGCTGTTTCTAAAGTGGTGGATACTAGGTGGTCGGTTTTGAGGTCAGCGGTTCCGTGTCAAAGTATCAAAAGTAATTAAGAAATTAAGACCACCGAAATTTCACAGCACATAATCTCTATAATTTTCTCTATTGTGTTTTTCTACAATAAAATCGTTTAAATTTTAATATTTTGAACAATTTTTTTATGTATGTTCTGAGAACACAATAACTAGATGACCTAGATGAGATTCAGTGATCATTTTATACAAATGCAACGTTCACGAATTCCACCGAAGAACATACATACATTATCAAGTTTTATAAAAACTTCCATACCCGTTTCACATCCAAGTCGTTTTGTCTTTGTGAGGCTTCTATAATTTATGTTAATAAAATATTTTGCTTTAAATATGTATTTTTTTACATTTTTATGACTGAATACTTGCAGAGCAGATTTTTTACATCTGTATTGTAAGAGTGGCCAAATTAAGATCCAGTAAAAATTATCTTAGATAATACATGCAATGTATATAATACTTAAAGCAAATGCATTGTGGCAATTCAAGAAAAAACTATTTGAAAATTTAATATCATACTTAAAGAACATATGGATTGAAAAATTTGATAGATACTTACTTCGTGGTGCAACATTATACATTAAAATATGTTTTATTTTAACTTTGCAATACGCACATAATATGAGTTATTATATAAATATATTAATGTCTACTATAGTTTCGAGAGGAGCACTCCCTCTCATCATCAGGTATAGATAATAACTGATAATGAGAGGGACTTCTCCTCTCGAAATTATAGTAATAGTAAATAATAACTCATATTGATATTGTATTGCAAAGTTTAAATAAAACATAAAATTTTAAATTTATGACATATTTAAAAAATATATGGTTTTTAGAATTTTTTAATCATTTAATGGAAAATTATTGAAATTTTGATGGAAAATTTGGGTTAAAACTGTTTACATACAAAACATCTTAATAATTAATATCTTGAATATGAGAATTTGGAGTCTTTAGAAATAAGTAAAGCATATTATCAAATATTTATAAAAAATACATATCATTATACTTTTTAGAACTCAGGCATAATTTAAAAATATTGTGAACATTGATTTGACACTTAGTAAATTAAAAATATAACCAACAAATGATATTAAAAAAATATATCTACGAATTTCAGATATTTAACGAAATTCTTCCATACGTTTTTATCGCCCTCACGAAGAATAAAACGATTCTGTGCGTGACAAACAGACAGAGGCATCGAATGAGCCCCGTCTGCTAACTTCCGGGACATTACGGGCCAGATGTCCTCTGAAACGAAGATGGAGGCGTTACAAGATGGCTTAAATTTAGATTGTGCGGGAAGATTCTAGATTAATTATACGAAGTTTTCAAAATTCTGGAATTATGTAATTACTTTTCAATTTTTTTTTTCATACTATTTCCACACTTCTTAGTGAGCATCGCACATTAATTATTTGACTGCATGTCGGAGCGTCTTTTTGGACCAGAGATCTGCTCTTAAAGGTAGAAAATAAAACAAAATGCGATTTAATAAAGAAAATTGTGTTAAGGTATTCAAATATTGTCCTATTTAAATAGATAGAGTGCATATGTTATAAAATATCCTTAAAATTTATTATAGAAACATTTCACAGACACAAAGCTTTTTATGACTGGCTAAAAATGATCACCTTACACCAAAATGTTCACCAATTAATTCCACCCACGACTGACCTCCATGTCTAACAATCTTATGTACCACGTGGCCATCAGAGACGGCGGCGTAAGTCAAAGTGAAACGTGGTACACAAATAACTTTCAAAAATTTGATAGATTTGGTGGTCTATTTTGGGTGGAACTGGTGAACGTTACATTGAGTAAAGTGCCCATAAACACACAAAAAGACTATTTCATATCTACTTTTCCATATAAATAGTTTCGTCTCTGTGAGACATCTATAATATATCTTGATTAATGACGATCCCTCTGGGGACAATAATCCAGCAACTGTGTTCTTGCGAAATTATAATGTGCTCGAAAATATTGTATTGTATTTTTTAGTGTACATTTTGTGTACACTAAAAAAATTGTATCGTTACCTAATATTTTGCGAAAAAATTTCATGTAGCAGTATTCATTTACAATTATTCTCCTGGAAAAGTAAAAAAAACTATTTGTAGGCAGCTAATTGTCAAAAGGGAAATTTTTATGTGTCGGGACGTACGGAAGCATCGCTAAAACTAGCCGAAAGCAATACCGTTTATTGCCTAGAAGGCTTTAATGGTCACTTTGATTACATTGTGAGGCGCTATAAAAGGTCCCTTTGAAAAGTCATTAATTCATGCATCTATGTTAAATGCCATTCCTTGCCTCGATCAATGGATATGTCGATTGAAAAGAGCCGTAGAGTTAATATAAATTAAAATAAACAATTCTTTTTAAAAGCTTTCACCAATATTAAATATTTTTTTATAATCTGGCTTTGTCCAAGAACATTTAAAAATACTATTAATAGTATTTTTCAATGTCCCCCCTCATTACGAGTAAACTTGTCATAAGAAATTTCTTAAATTTTTTTCTCCCTCAATAAAATTGTCATAAAAAATTTCTTCAATTTTGAATATCATAAATCAAGATATTATATTTTTTTTACTTTTTTTAAACAATATCAGGACTTTTTTTGACATTGATTTGAAAAAAGGATTTAATACAAGCAATAAAGTCGTAGGTGAAAGGTTTGAAAAAAGTTTTTGGGTGAGTAGGCAAGTTCCTGTATTGTATTCTTTGAGGCTCCTACCCAATTTAATTTTAAGAATCATATTTTTAAATCCGAGCTAAACTAGCGTGGAAGATTTTAACATCATTAGGCTGCCAGAAAGTTTGCCTAAGCGTTTCTTAGAATTGCTTTCAGAAAAATGAGCAGTCGGACGCCAACTAATTTCATATTCTAACTATTTATTTATTTTTAGCGAAATTTAAAATAAATTAAATTTTAATAAATATTATTAAGTTCTACGGGTTAAGTATTTTTATGTGTTACAGCTGTTTCGGCTTGTAAGGCCATTATCAAACAGTCAATAATATTTATTAAAATTTAATTTATTTTAAATTTCGCTTAAAAAAAAAAAAATATTCTTACTATGTAATATGTCTTTAAAAATTATTTAGTATGTCTTTAAAAACTATTAAGTATGTTTTTAAAAATTATTTACCTAGTATGTTTTCAAAAACAACTTAAACTAGTAACTAATCTTCAAGTTATGTAGAGTTGTATACATAAAAATATATACGATTAAAAAAACACTTAGCTTATTGAACTTTTTATGCATCTTTTAAATAAAATAATTATAAATATTTTTAAGCAATTTTTTTTCATTATTTCTCCCTCAGTACACAAATTGTATCATTGGACCTTCAAATTTCATATTCTTTTGTTTGCAATTTGAAAAAATGTGGAATATTGGAATAATTGGTTTTATGGTTTTATATATTGTTAGTATGTTGAGTAATAAAAACTACCTATCTTAGAATAGGTTTTATATATTTTATATATTATATAGATATATATATATATATATATATATATAATATATATATATATCATGCAAGATATCTATATATATATATATAATATATATATATATATATATATATATATATCTTGCATGGCAGGTAGTGGCTCAAAGGCTTTTACATATCTACTGTTCTATGCTTATGTTTATTTGGTAACGTATATGTATATGTATATAGGCGTGCGTATGACCAGCCATTTAAAAGCCGATTTATTGGCGCTGAAACTGAAAATGAATTTCAAAAATTGGAGGCAACCTTGGTTATATCTCAGAAATATATTAAAACTACTTAAGAAGTACACTTTATATAAGAGATTTATTCCCTAATTACTTGGTCAAATTGATAGATTGTCTCGACAGATTAATTAGTATGATTGACATATTTCTCCTTAAATACTAATTACTACCTTTGTATTAATTTCTAAAATATGAGGCTTTCAGGCTAGCTCAATAAATAAAGTTACAGACGCTCTGGGCCTTCTGTAATAATTTGAATGAGCAAAGTTGTTGAACGTTAGTTAATCTTCAATGTCATCCCTTTTTTTAATAAGGTTAGTAAAGTTGGGAACAATTAGGAGACTAGCAATCTGCGCATTTTGAGTTTAATTTTAAAATAAAGATAAATCAATCAATTTGTATGTCACGTGTCATGGCTAGAGAGAAATGAACGAAAACACTGGAAATTTACTTGCGACTTATTAATAAATTATTTCGCTTACTATCAATCACTGGATTACACGTACTTTTCACTCTTGGAATATTCAATTCTCGTAGATAGAAGACGCTATGGTTTATTTCGCCAATAAAGTACTTCGCTTGATTATTTCGCCCTATTAATCGCTTAGATTATCTAACAACTGGCTACCTTGATCGTCGTCTCATGGCTCGCGGCCGAATTCACACCGAACGAACTGTCAAACACAACTGAACTGCGCCGCGGCGTGGTTTCGTATTTATACCTAAATGTGGTATTTACGTACTTTATAGATTAATCTAGTGTTTAGGAGAACCTCGCTCGTCGCTTCTCGGTTGTTCCAGGCGTTTCCCGAATATTGTAGATCAACCTAGATTGCTAAAGCCTGTTCTTGATCCTTCCATAGTGTTGTGATGTATTATAAGGAATTCAGACAGTGCGCAATTTTTTTTGCTTGCCATTCCGTGACAAGTGTTATGATATTTTAAAGGTTTAATTTTTTTTTTAATATATAAAGCCGTATACCTATGTACGTCTGGATCCCTAATCTAATTTAGAATACTTACATATACGTATGATAGTACCAACAACATTATCTAAATTTTAATTGTCTTACCACGTATTACGTTTATTTATTTATTTACTTAAAATAACAACATATGCCTTTTCTTGCTTTGTATATTTCGATTTTTTTTGAAATTTCGCATCAGTTAATATATTTCATACTGTATAATCACGGAATCGTGGCGATGGTAAATTAATTAATGATATATTTATTCATAAAAGTCACTGGAAATTAATATAATTGTAACACTGTTCTTTAATTCCATGTAAGTTCTATGCAATTCTATTTAGTAAACTAATGAACTATGGTTTCCCCCTCCTCATCCTTGCACAAGACAGTAAATCAGTTTTGTGTTGACGTCTTCCACGCCCCCTGCACCCGTATGAGTTTATGTGGCAAGGAAATGATGACTACCTTAGCATAAAAAATGCCGATTTGCATACCTAAAATTACTGATGAAATTTGTTGCATTTGGTCAAAATTTTCTAGTATGTCAAAAACAAATGCCTCTCCTTGGACTCCTTCGAGAACAAAAGATTTTGGATTTTTTCTATATGCTAGTAGGTACTAACACACCTTGCCGCATGTACATATCTGTTTTATATATAATACTGTAATCTTGGTTGCTCATCATATGGCTTATTCAAATAATTTTTAGAATTTAATTCAGTCAAAACATTATTAATACTCATATGTACTTATCTATATTGGTGTAAATGAAATCCCTTAACTGTAGAACACTATGAAAAAATAAAAATAAACCTAAGCATGTTTGAAGGAAATGCGTGAAAACCCACTTAATTTGAACATACTTTGCTTTTGCCACCCAGCTCTAAGTAATATGTCCACTTCAAGCGCACTAACTGTTAATAGGTTAAGTACACGTACTTCTAAATACAGAGGAAAGCGTAATTTTTAATTTTTCTCAAAATAGAACGTGAAAGAATGTTCCTAAGTTTTCACGGCCACTCAGAATCTTCTGATTTGGGTTTTCTGGGGTATAATGCCGTGTTATTCCGACCTTTCTGGCCGACGTTTCGGATCCCATTGCAGGGTCCATTGTATTATTGTGAGTGTTAGTCTTGTGGTTAAGTATTGACTTGCAATACCATGTCGGAAGCTTGGTGTTTATGTGTTAAGTGGCAATACCGTATCGGAGTCATGTATTGTGTATATGTTTCATCTATTGTCTGACCACTATCTCTGCGGGAACTGCGACGAGATTGACTTTGAAGCGCCGGATACCAAGATGTTTTTAATTTGAGACCATCATCTCTATTAATACTTACCGGCTGCTTGTAGATTTTGAGTGCTTCCTTGATAAGACGCGTATGGTGACTCTTAGGTTTTCCAAGGATTTTCGGTTCGAATGCAAAATGATGACCGGTATCTAGAAAATACTCAGCCAGTGCTGATTTTCCTGGATGACCGAGTTTGCATGCCCGTTTGTGCTCTTCAACCCTTTTGGAAATTGTACGCGCCGTTTGTCCTACGTATACTTTATCGCAGCCTTAACAGTCTACCTCAATACGCACATTTAGTTACAAAAATAATACAAAAATACTATAAATAATTTACGGACGTTATATGAAATTACGACAAACGGACGGACAGACAAAGAAATTATAATAATTGGGATAATAAATAGTTATTTATTACATTTTTGTGTTCAATGCAAATTAAAATAATTTTTGACTTTTAATGGTGGCTTATTTTAACTTCTCGCTTTCAAATACGATAACGAAACAAAACAAAGATAATTTAACATTAGGTACTTTCAGTGGAATACTTGCTACAGAGATTTATTATTATTTATAAAAATAATAATTAGTTTCTTTCGTAATAATCAGTAGTTTAATCGAAAACCGATCTCAAATAAAAAACTTACTTTATCGGGTTGCACCACCCTGGGAAAATAAAATATAGCTAGAAATTGGGTAATCTTTTAATTAATTAATTACAATAAATAAAAGCTACCTACATTTTAATGTTAAAATAAAAATTAAAAAAAATGGACGAGTCATATCTATTCTCGCGGAGCTCCTCCTTTGTGACTGACATGCAACTTTCCCCGGTACACGTTGCAGCATATGTGATTTGGAAAAAAAACAGTTTTTGGTAAAATTAGAAGCGATCTAAAAAAAAATTTGAAAAGCCGTACGCTACATTGTAGAAGTTTTATTTCTAAAGAATTAATAATCTTTTTTCAGTATTGAATAAACAGTAGGGAAAGTTGCATCTCAGTCACGGAGGAGGAGCTTCACGAAAATAGACAAGACGCGGAAATTTTCGAATAAAACAATAGTTTAATTTGTATCTTAACATCATCCAATTTCTTATTTCAATCTTAATTTTACCCTCCCATGATAGTATTGTTGAATAATATGAGAATTAATATAAAATTCAAAGATTAAAAAATATAATATAATGGTGCAAAAATCAAAATTAATAACATAATATATATTTCTTATCTATATATTCTCGGCGTGCTAAATATGACTTGCTTAAACGTTCAAGGAAAGGGCTCCTCGGTACCTACTAAACGCTCGTATTTGTCTTTATTAGTATGTCCAGATGCATAATTTGATTAGATTCAGCTCGGGAATTATGCATGAATTATTAGTTACACGTCGGTGGTAGCATTTCCAAACAGGGTTATGTAACACACCAAATCTTTAACTCGTTTGCATATCAAAATTGTTTTTTAACCAAAATTATTATTCCCATTTTAAAAACTCATTTTGAATATTTTTTTGGATAAAAGATGAAATATAAGGTACTTAGGCCCGGTTGTATCAAGTTGGATTAAAGTAAAAATTCGTTTAAGGCATATATTTTTACAGAAACGAGTTGTTTGATTGGCGGAGAATGCAAAAATCTAAGTTCAAATAACTTTGAACCACCCACCTAGGTACCATTTATTTGTAGAAATGTGATAGTTTCATTCCTTCAAATTTTGCCAGATAATTGGCATTACTCTCCAAAGTATTTATATAAAATTTTAGGCAGCGCTTCAAAGGAACTAAATAAGAATTAGAATACAAAATTTTCTCTTATTAATGAGACTGAAAGCTATTTTAATTAATAATTAGGAGAAATGGAGCTGGAGAGTAAATTGAATTTAATTTTATTTTCACTTAATTTCTAAAACGTTACAATAGGAACAATTCAAGAACACGTTCCTGTTTAAATGATAAAATATTTCAATAAGATCACATACATTTTAAGCTTGCTATTTAATAAATAAAATATTTTAAAAAACTCCTTAGAAATGTGGTCCTGGAGGTAGATGCTAACAATAACTTGAACAACTTATGCCTCAATTTTAAAACATCTAAGAATTAGAGATTAATTATTATTAATTTTCGATCACAGTGACGATGATAACCTTAAAAAACTGGTGATGGCTGATCAAATACTGTACCCTGGAGGATATAATGGCTATAATGTTTATTACAAAAATCTGATAGGCAGATTTTTGGGGTCATCTGGCAGACGTGAAGATCTCGAAAGAACCTGCATTCCATTAGCGATCGTTGTACCGTTCACAAGGATTCTAGATAGATTCTAATTCCTTTAAATCTTTTTACATATACCAATCTTCAATAAACCTTAGTACCTAACTGCGAACATTGTTTAATTACCATTTTCTCTACCTGTTTTGCAAGTTTTGCCACGTACCTACAGACACACTTTTAAACACGAGGCATTGGTCGGGTGGGAATCTTTCTCACCATATTACCGCCTTAGGGTATCTTTAAAATACCGATTCGGTACACTTTAACTAATCCCCTAAAATACTATTATATAAAAAGGCTATTCAAACTACTGGCTGCAGATATACCTGTAGAAAAATCGTTAAAATCGTCAACAAACCACAGTGGGGAAATTATGTCAATGGGATAGAGTAAGAGAACAATTCCAAATAAAACTAAAAAATTACTTTATATATAAGCCCAGCCAACATCAACCATGGCACTAAAGCCTATTGGGGCGTGTCATGGCTAGGGAGGAATGAATGAAAAGCTGGAAATTAATATGCGATTTATTAATTACAGATAAATTAACTATTCAATGTATAAAATCACATACCACTAATACATTTAACGCTATTTTTTAAATTATACTATTTTGCAATATATCACTCGTAAAAAAAACACTTTATTATCGCTGGAACTCTTTATTTAACATCCACTAGAACGTTCCATCCAATTCCGCATGTATTAATAGCTTCGGTTTATTTCGCTACTTAGGTAAGAACTTCGATCGATTATTCACTTATTTATCGCTTTAATTCCCTCACGATTCTGCCACATTGGGGCGTAGTCCTGCACACCCGCGCACTTCGCGACTAATTTCAACTGTCAACGCGACAACAACAACTTAATTCCCGTACCGGTCTTATTTTTTTCCTACTTTCTGGATTCTTTAGGGAAGATTCTCGTGGCTGCTAGGCTTTTCTAGGTATTTCTCGAATGTTTCAGATGTTTTCCGAAGATTGGAAATCACACTAGGCCGTTTTGGATTTTTCGATAGTGTTGTGACAAGTGACATATCTTTTTAGCATCTCGTTACACGTACACGACAGGATAAAGTGTTTGCAACGAGATCTTTCCATTCCTCTCTGCTTAGTACATTGCCTTGCTGGTGGTCGACTAAGTGAGGATCCAGGTTTCTTTTAGATTCCACCCACCCAAGGTTTCTTTTAGATTCCACCCACCCAACGAAATTTATTGTTGAAAAATAATTCGCTATTCTTGAATTTTAATGAAGGCTTGCAACTCATTCCTAAATATTTACATTAAACATAAGTTTACGCCTTTTTGTAAAAAAAAATATATATATATAAATGTAGTGTAATATATTACCCGAGAGTATCTGAATCAAAACCCTGTTACTAACGATTCAATTTACCTGGGATTGGCGATGAGGTTTGAGATGAATGGGAACATTTACATATTATATGTAGTGTGTTAGTTTGAACAGGCTTATTTTATTGTTATTCATGAAATGTTAGTTATATATACAGTAGTTCATTTTTTATTATAAATAATAAACATGATATCACAATATTACTGAATCATTATTTTTATTATTTTTTTATAACTTAAACCGAAGTTTTACGTATAGTGGATAATGAAATGGATTGAAAAAATAAACAGCAGTACGATAGCAGGGTATTTATTTTTTTAACATACTGATAATATTAATCACTGATTATTTATTACATCTGATAACGGTACATTTTTCTCTACTTATTATCGTGACTTACTAGATCTATGTGTTCATTAACCATTAAATTACTTAAATTATCCATATACGCACTTATTTTGTTACATTATACTTTTTCTATAAATTTAATTATGATTATTTTAATTCTTTCTTCTCCTTTTGTCTTTAGTATTTGAACAACGATTTGGTCTTATTTAATTCATAATTTAAACCATTCCCCTTTCTAAGCCACAATAAATTCTTGGATCAACTGACTTTTCTCAAAAACACTATAAAATATTAGAAACATGGAGAAACTAGTCGAACGTTCTCGTTGCATCACAAAATATTTTTGTATAAAAACGAGCACGTGCGGCACAGTTATTCTGACGTTTCTGCGAATATATAGATAAAAGCGAACAGTGCAGTAGCGTGTTAGTGTGGCTTGTGCGAGTTGACCAGAGACGAAAAACAAGCGAAAAATACATGGCTCAAGTGAGTACTTAAGCGGAACGAACTGGCAAAAGACAAAAAGTACAGCGAAGATTCTAGAGACGTGAATTAGTGAGAATCTGTGTGAAATATTCTGAAAACAATTAGTATGAGCTTAATCTTTTCGTCGCTAAGCGTCCAAAGCTTTCGTGTGGTCCGAAGCGGGGTATCGAAATACCCCAGATCACATTCATACAAACAATAATGAAAAATGGCGCAGAGCAGTACAGCTGTCTCCTTCGTTCGTATCCGTGGTATGGGTCTACCCAGTGCATTACGTAGTTAAAGTGAAACAAATAATAAGCACAATATCTAAAAGATAAGATACAGGAATATTAAATGAACACGCATAGAACACTTGACTAAAAACAATATTTTTAAATATTAAATATACGCTTAGAAATGTGAAAAACAAAAAAAGGCAAAATTTCGTTACTATTGTCGTAAAGATTACAAAAAATAAGAACGAGGTCGTTTAAATAATCATTGAGTTATTTATATTATTTTTTATTTATTAATATTTATTTATTAATAATTATCGAGTTGTGATAAGTGTTCTCTGGGGAATGTGAATACCCCCCCCATCCCCGGGAACGCAAGGTTACGAACGTGGCCCCGATTAAATGCGTGTCCAGTGATTTTGTGTGGTAAATAAATAATTAATAATTGTTTTAAGTGTTTCGTTTGCCTGCTACAGCCAAGATACCGTGGTAATACGAATGAGGCTAATTGAATGAGCAAAGAGAGTGAGAATATTTTTTTCTACCAATTACTCTTCACAGTACCTTTGACGTTGTCGAGGAAATGAATGAGGTCATAAGTTATGCGAATTAATTCCCCAAGACCATTCGGGACATCGTTATATTATCACGCATGAACTTGCCGGCTAACTTATAATTATATTGGTCAAAATTTGATAAAGGCCTTAGACCACACGGGAAATAACTATGTTATAACATTATTTTAATGACTATGATGTGTGTAATGTGTTATATTTAACTGAAGTATACCAGAATATTTAACAACTTTAAAATTTTTGATAATATGTGAATGTTCTTAGGGTTGAACATTGCATTGGGTTAAGTGATTACTTAAGCCAGAGCTAATACATCCCTGTGGTCACCCTATAAGAACTTCCATACAAATTGGTTCGTCTCTTCAATAATGTATCTTAATTAATTAATATTCTACTATATGTTTTATGAACGCAATTGAAAAAATGATGTTTTAACTTAAAAAAAAATTGTTTTTACTAAAAATTTCATTTATTGTATAGGTAGAAGCATATCATGCGTTGAATTAATGGCTCTAGCGATATGAAAACACGCTGCCTGTGCACTTTATCATACATTAAATACTAGCGTCCATTTCGAAAATCCCTGTATATATTATATCACGGAGCCCATTTAATAGAAAAAATGGGAACTATTATTTTTAATTAATTCAATTGCGTGATATTTTTAGATTCAAATTCGCAGAATGTTCTGGCCTCACTCGACTGTAAAATAGGGTCGTAAATCTAATGTTAACTCGGTCACATCCATAACCTTAATCCTTCAAGTCCACCAGACAATAGAAACCCAAACGGGTTTTATAAAATATAATATTTCATAGCGCGTCTAGAAAATATGTACTCGCATCCTACGCATTATTCCATTATCTAAACACAGTGTTCTCAGATTATTATCTTACTTACTGTAGCGGTTTCATGATGTAGACATAACAATGAGAGTGATCTTAGACAATAAAAAAATATATAATGATTTGATAAATAAATAACGAAACTATATATATAGCTATGTAGGGCGTCCCATTCCATAAATACATAACCACCAATATAGGTCAAACACATATATATACAAACGTGGCGAGTCTGCTGCGTAAACAAAACTAAGGCACAGCATTGTACATGAGACACCGACACATGTCGATGCCCAGAGCATCGTCAGCACATGCACACAACTAGACATCAAGAGAATTATTTTTCCTCAAAACATATAAAAATAGCAAACGCTCTGTACGGGGCATGTCAGTCTCTCAACTACCCCCGACGTAGGCCGGAGGCCCTACATCCGTCAAGTATTTATCATTGTCTTTATTATAGTAATTATATTTAACTTGTAATCGTTTTATCAGTAAATAAATCAATCAGACATTCCACGACTTCCCGTGGAGAATTCCCGTTACATAACGGGTGATGACCATAAAGCAACTTTCTCCTCATTCATCAATCACCATAAATTGGTGACTACCGACGCTTACCTTTACCCCCAAATTGGTAGACCTCGACGCAAAAAGGACACGCACCTTCAACAACTCCCGAAAAGGCTGAGGACAACGCATCGGTCCACACCCAAATTGGTGACCCCGATATATAAACTGTCACAAAATTCTGAAATTGAGAAAAATTGCGTATAAATTAAGGTTTTACAAATAGTCTGTACATTTTAGCTTGTAGTTGTAGCTAGAAAACAAGAGAAGATTCGATAAAGAATGTTCCTTATAAATAAAGTCGTGGCCGCAGAGAAAGTTAAGTCTTATTTGACAGCTAGCAAATACAACACATAAGCGAAAAGTGACATGGACAAATAGATAAGATAAGATATACTAATGGGCGAATACAGTGTTGTAGAGACTAGAAGAGTATTCTAGTGCGACAAATATAAATTGTACCAGTGACGGGTGAAATATTCTAGTGAAACGCTGATGTTTGTGCACAGTGACTGTCGATATAGAAGTTTGGAATGAATTAAAACTGTTTCATTTGGATCCCCACCGCGGTGAACCTGTGGAAATACACAACAGAATTATCGAATCAAAATCATTATTTGCAGTTCATTTATTTTAATTTTATTACATATGTAAAATTATATAATATAAATATTTTGATTAGTCTAGTGATAAAAGCGCTCACTTATAACCAAGAGATCGAAGGTTTGATCAATGATGATACAGTTGAATGTAGCAATTTTGTAGCAAAGATGTTACAAAATTGATAACGTTACATATATGTATGTTACACATTACGTTGATCTAAACTGAGGAAATCTAGTCTTGTTTATTAATATCAATTACATTCATCTCTATAAATATATTTTTATCTTTGTTTTTACATTTTTTCAATATCTATCGATTATTGCATACATTTATTTGAAAGTAATTACGTACAGATATCTAAACTAAAATTTAAGCCCATTTATTTCGCCAGAAAATATATATATAAATATTCAATTAATATTGCAAAGATTAAATTGTTATTAATGCAATTGAAATGCTTGATTAGGGTCAACATAACGTAAGCAGGTAAAAATTAACGAAAAATTTGTGTAGTTACAGACAAAAAATTAAATTGAAATTTTTTTAAACTAACGCTATGGATGATGTTAAGAAAACCAAAGTTATAAAACGTTTTTTAATTATTTTATTTCTTTATTTACTCATATAAATTTTTACAGAAAGTTTTTTATTGTAAAAGTCGAATGTTAATTGTAATACTCAACGTGCTCTCTATAAATATATATTAGCGTATTTTAAGAAGAATTTGATTTCGCAAGCATATTTTAAAAGCGTAAAGTCATTAAATATACGACCATCTCTGTAGTCTCGTCTAGATTAATGTATTGGTTTGACGCCAATTAGGGCATTAGCATTACTGTGGATCGGTGCAATAAATTACGCCTTAATCCTGTCTACTCTATACAATAATTACTTGAAAACTGAGAAGGAAACATTTTTAGATGCTGTACATATTTTGGTACTTATAGTTATACATATTTTGGAATATATAATTATAATTTCATAATATACATATATATATTATGAAAAGATTATTTTTCGGGAACTTCGCGGATTTGTAAAAAAAAATATTTTTGTGCTATATTTATCTCTATAGTTATCTCTCAACTGTCAGAGAGAGCTTGAGAATGGTTATCCCAGTGTAACCGAAATATAGCACAAAAATTAAATATTTTTACAAATCCGCGAAGTTCCCGAAAAATAACCTTTTCATAATGCATATACCTCTTCGCGAAAACTTTTATTTAAATATTTATATATATATATATATACAGCCACTCTACAATGATTTTGGTATCTTGAAATTAAAAACCATATTAGAAGAAAGGAAGAATGAAGATGCCTGTTGTGATTCAGGCGAAACGTCGGTTGACGAATGGTCCTTTTGAGGACCAGATTTTGACGCGGGTTACCCCCAAAGAAATTAATACTAACACTTCTAACACCCGTGAAAACCTTCATGATAGACATATAGAAGTTATATAATATATATATACATTATATATATGTATATATATATATATGTATATTTATATATAATGATTGTGATATTTGATAACAAAAGTTCAGTTTTTATTATTTATTTCATGTATTATTATATCGTCGGTGTACAACAATACCTTAATTTACAAAATTATTTTATTTCTCAATTAAAATAATTTTGAATTAAATAAATTTAAATAAAAGACCGGGATATCAACTTTGAAAATCATCAGAACCATCTTTGAAAATCTAAAATCACAATCATACCCGAAGGTCCCGGGTACGATACCCGTTAAGGTTACAATAAACGTTTAAGCCTCGGTGAAATTGGGCCTCATGGCCTTTTGTAAAGTTTTTTATGAAATTTACGATTAATCAAATTTTAAGAAATATAATTTTAAAATTCTGCGAATTTGCATAAAGCGTTATTTATGTGTAACAGCTATTTCGGCTCTCTGAGTCATTTTTAAACCGTCGTAATGCTTTACGCAAAATCATGTAACTTTATAATAATATTTATTACAATTTAAAATATCTTTAATTTAATTAAAAATAAACATAAAATTCTACAAATTAAATGCAAAGACAAAAATAATGATTGAGATTTCGAGTGGCACTTTTGTGAAAGTGTAGCATGCTATGGCACTTAAATTTGGAAAGCATAATGCTTAAGTAAGTCTTTATACTTTTCCTGCATGCTGTGTTTATTTTAATGCTGTAAAAATTCTATACCATTATCTCGAGTATTCTATTCCTCTTCGTGGTATCCTTTGTGAGCCTCCTTACATTTTTGAAATTCAGAATACATTGAATATGAGCACAGGGTAATGTGCAAGCCGGCCTAGCAGTTGCAGTTAGCAGAACCCACTTTCTTGATGTAATTCCATTCAATCCATAAAAAGAAGCGATGCCATAAATTTTCACCGTTCACCGGTACAAGTTCATCCTTTAAATCGAAGTCTGCTGAGTATGGATATGAACATTTGAATCTACGCTACCACAACGCAATATGTGGCTGAAAAAAGTATAGTGAGGAAAAAAGTTTTTTCTTAATATCCACTTTGTTCGTGTTTTTCGATGCCTAATTGGATAAATACTATATTAAAAATTGTAAATGTATTGAAAGATTAATGATATTATTTATTTATTCTTAAAGTAGGTAATATAAGTATTTTTAAATTTCCTTATATATACAGCATAAGATATAAGTAGGTATATTAAATTTTTATTCAAAATAAGAATCACGTATTTTTTATATATTTTTTAAAAGTCGTTACATTGTTTTCATCCCTCATACCCCCTGATAGTTTCATATATAGTTCCATTCCACTGTACCTACATGATAGAAGTTTTTTTTTATTCTCCATTTTAATTCTTTCCTGCCTCTCTTTACCCCCACAGCCCTACCATGAATGAAACAACGCCTTTATCGTATATTTGATCTCTTTACATTTTTAATTGAAATAATAGTTATCATTTCGAGAACATTCGGGTATGATCGACACACTAACTTTTCTAGTAATTTATAATGACTCGACTTCTAATGACTAATAAAACGTCCAGACTGATGGAAAATCCTCGATTAGTGTCAATTTTTCTGTTTCAAAAGTGACGCTATTATTATTTGAGAATTTAAGAATGTCATTAATGTTCATTCGGAACCGTTGTTCGGAACCGTTAGTCAAAAGACATTTCACCTAACAATTTGTTATAAAATATTATTACTGTACGCAATGCATACGGCGCTTATGGCATTAGTGCAACAGACTGTTGCAAGCACTGCTTTGCGTTGCATTTCTAGTGAAATTCTCGTGGTATTTACTAAAGTAATTTTCTGCCGGGTTGGAAACGATTGAATTATAAAATACATATACTTTCCTTTCCGGAAAACCCTGTGTGTTAGTTCTGAAAATAAATTCGAAGAAAATACTATTTGACCCTTTTAAAAATTCTACCTTTGTTCATCCTGCCTTATGCCAAAAAAATGTGTAACGAAAATAACAATATTTTAAAAATATTTGTAAAATCAAAATAATTATATTAATGTCCTAAACCGCTGGCTGCGCGATGCGTATTACATTATATTATATTTATAGATAAGTAAATATGAACAAATTTTTTGTTTATTTTTATCGTAATAATTTAATCTTTTAAATAAATCAAAGGTTTTTTACGCGCGATCACAACTCCACATTTTTGAACATAACTGCTTGAAGGGATCTTCGCGGAAGTCCAGTATTTCGTAAGATTTTTAAATAAATAAATTATTCTTAATTTTCGTAAAAAATACTAAAAATATCAATCTTTTGACTTAAGCCATATTCAATTAGCGGTTATAAAAATATCTTACTAACGTAATGCAAAACTTACAACATTTTAAAACAAATATATTTTCGCTCCACCCTATCGTATATATGCGTTAAAAAATCCAAACCGTAATTTATGTATTAATTTTTTTAGAATTTTAACTTCAGATCAATTGAAATTTTTTACGTCATAAATTTTTCAGCAATTTAAATATCCAATCACTTTTAGGATAAACCCCGAGCCACGTATATTTAGAATTTCATTAAATTGACATTTTCGACTTTGCATTTTTCTTCCGACAATAAATAAGTACGACAGCTCCATCTACACGGGATAAAATGTATACTCGTAAATTGAAAACTTCCCGTTTTTTCAACCAATTTATCTTGCTCCTTTATTAGTCGGGACAACCGTGAAACTAGAGCTTTTATCGGTGGCGGTGAAGAGTACTAGATTTCTTTCAGCAGAGTGAAATCGTATTAAATTAAAATTATGTAGAGTGCCTCGGGATCCGACAAATATACCGAGTTTAATCGAGTTTTCAGGAAACTTGATTCGCATGCCAGTAAAGTTTTGCGTAAAGCTAGAAAAGTAATTATACACATGCATGCCAGATATTTCTTTGGTTGCACAAAGTGCAGTCGTAAAAAATGTATTCATAATTTGAAACGGTATCTTTTCAAAGCTGGGGCCGTCAGATTATGCGAAAAAGACCGAATTTAAATTTCGAGATAAAAAATGAATTTCAGCGCTCTGGCATGTCTGAACATTTAGATTAATAAGTTCATTCACAAGATTTGTACATATTTTTTACAAGCAGAAATAATTTTCATAAAAGAAGGACATTTAAGTGACATAAATTTTACCCAGACAAGATATCTTTATGTATGTAAAGTTAGTTATTCAATACAGCTAGGCATTAAAAATATTTTTTTCAAGAAATATTTATCTCAATCTATCTTTGTAAATAAAAGGCGTAAATTCGTGAACATTCTCTTTCATATAAAACAATAAAAAATTCGTCAACCAATAATTTTAAATTTATATTTATATTTATATGGACCTACATTATATTTATAATTTCATATTATATACAAAAAATTGTATATATCTTTAAATAAAATATCTATTTGTAATATAATTTCTATAAATAATAAAAGAGCTTGTGGGTGTACTATTGCAATATTACAATAAAAGACATGGTAATTTTAAAATAAATAGTATATACCTATATATATTTAGCCAATACCACGTTACATTTGAAGGATTGTATTTTTTTTAAATATAATTTTTATATACTTATAATCAACTTTTAATGACTACAAAAAATAAAAGTTACTTGATTAACAAAGACTATTTAATTAAGATATATCATAGATGTCTATGAAGCATCGAAAGCAACGGGTTCGGAAATGAACATTTAAAAAAAACAAACCCAAAAAAAAAACAAAATTTTATTATAGTCCCTTTCTTTGTAAAATATAACAACAATTAAAGACGAATTAAAACATATAACATAAAACTTACAGTAATTTAATATATTTCTAAAATGTCAGATGTTTTGATCTTTGATAAGACACTTCATGCTTTGAAGATTAAATTCTAAGTACATTTGTCAGTCAATTGATTTTCGACATTTGTAGTGAAGCACTTATTATGTTCGAGTATTCGAGATAAAATCAGAAATGAAGAAATAAGACGCCGAACAATAGTTGTCGATATTATGGACCGTATTGCGAAATTAAAATGACAGTGGGCTGGACGAAAAATACAAGCGTCGGAAGACCTCCCAAAAGGTGGTCTGATGACATAGTCCAGCAAGTAGGAAGAACCTGGATGCGAAGAGTGAGAAACAGAGATGGGTGGAGGAAAATGAAAGAGGCTTACATCCAGCAGTATAGAGAAAAAGGCTGAGGAAGAAGAAGAAGAAGATAGGTGTCTCATAAAGTTATTTTTTATATGGAATGTAGGTGTGGAAGCCTTTTTGGGTGATTTACGATTAATGTTTTGCCCCTGGGGATAAAAATACCGGTATTGTATTCTTGAAATATTTTAACATACTCAAAATATTCTGAATAAAGACACAATTTTTTCCATAGATAATATTGCTAAAGAATAAAGGTAAAGATTGAAAAATTACGGAGAAGATCGAACCCGAGAATAAATTTCAGAATAACTCTCCCCTGCGACGGTATATTGCATAAAGTTCCTGAAGTTCTGAATGTATTAAAGGCTGTATTTGGTTTGTTAGATATGGAAGACTTTCATTAACATACGAAACTGCAGCAGTTTAGAAGACAAAAGAAAGAGTTTGATCAAACTACTCAAAACCTATATTTTGACAGGATTTATAAATTATTGCGTAGGTATTTAATTTTGTGAATATTTTTGGCAAATTTTAATAAAATTACACTAGATCTTAAGACCGTTATAAAAATAATTCAAATGATAATACGTATTTCTCCGATGAAAGAATAATTATTTTGCTCCGCGAAGGAACAACGTAACTTTATGTAAATAAGTACAAATACTTCTTTAAGTATTTTTAAACTTCTTCAATAATAGCGAAATTATTTTGTGATGACGTTGTTAATAAAATTAATAAGAATACCCTTTGATTACACCACTACTTTGTTGAAAATATCAACATATTTTGGGGCCGATGGTCCCTTCATCAGCATATTACATTGTATCCTGATGAAGGAATCATTGGTCCCAAAACCTGTTGATATTTTCAAAAGTGACAGTGAAAATTGCATGGTTGCGACATAAAATTTCGGAAAAAAGATTTGGCATTATGTCCTAAATAAAGAAAATTCAGATTGGCTTGGCTGTAGTAATTTATAACATATTTTTATATATTTAAAAAAATCCTTTCTTCTTAATATGGTTTTTAATTTCAAGATACCAAAATCATTGTACAGTGGCTATGTGTACGTGATATGTGTACGTGATGTACGCGTTATCGATTTTTTTCAAACAAATGAGATAAATAAAAATAAAACAGACAAATAGCAAGCATAGAGAGGTTTAAAAGCAATATTTTAACATTTTGTAAACCAATACGTTTCAAAGGTGACTGAGCACGTCAATTTGTGCCACCTACATAACATAAGAAATCTTAAATCCTTAATCCATTGATATCAATAATTTCCACTTGTATCGTACACTCTGAAATATAAAGTTCGATTCGTTTCCGTGACGATTGAATCGAATCAGCTTTAAATACGTATTTACTAATGGTAAAATATTGTCAAGGGATAAACTGAATGTTTTCTTATAGTTAAGCCTTTATCCGACGGCATTTTCTACAGTCTTAAGTAATTATTTTATTTTTTTATTAACGCTGCTGTATTTTTATAAAATATATATTATAATTAAAGATAAAGGTTTAGAGGGAAGATTGTCCATTTATTTCACGAGGGCTTTGAGTAATAATAATGTTGCAATTCGATATTGAGATATTAAGTTAATATCTGGAGTTGAAGGAAGGGGGGCAGAGTTAATATGTCTTCGTCAGGATCATAAAGAGTAACTATGAAAAATTTGTATTGGATGGCATTTCAGGTAATGTGCTTAAGGTTTAAAGCCAGGGTGAGTCGGGGTGATGTCGATGTTTTGCGAAGAATTCTAAAGATTGAGTATGAAAAGTTTAGTGAAAAAAAAATGAGTGCTTGGAGGATATATCATTGTATATAGAAAAGACAGACGTAAGTCTCGGATCACCCTAGGCCACCAGACAGAGCTCATTATTCAAAAAGTGTGTGTGGGTGGTGCTGTGCACTACCATTTACATACTTAACAATCTCACGTACAGGCCTCTACCATTGCCAAATCAAAAAGTCGAGCATCTTTTGGATGCTCGGGTGCATAAATAAAACATGGCGGACCTCATCCTCGCAACGAGGGACAGCCAAAGAAGAAGAATATGTATAACCTATAATTTATGTTCATGTTGTGTTATTAATTTTTTTTATATATTTATTATTGAAGTTATCTCTTTTGGCGTATTTAGGATAAAAAATTCGGTTAAAATAAAAAAAAATTTATCGGTAATGCGTGTAGCGGGAAAACGATATATAGCAGGAAGCGACATGTAGCGAGAATGCGAGACCACGAATCTATTAACTTGAAATATTCCAGTAATATAAATATAAGTCGACCATCTTGATCTGAATATCAATCATAAAGAACTCAATTCAAAAGCTGTCGAAAGATTGGTTATTGAATTGAAAACAAGAAGTGCTTATTGGATTACGATTTAGGTGTGTAAGTTTTAGCAAAAACGACGTTAATGTCAGATTCGTTTTTAAACAAAAAAAATATTCATTCGACATTAAATGCGACTGTGAAAGTTTTATAGTTTCGAAACTTTTGAATAACGAACCATCTTAAGCCGAAAATCGATAAAACATGAAAGTGCGTAGGCATATTGGACTTTATTTGAAAATGCACATATTTTGAAAAATAACAACGTGTCATTTAAGAAAGCTTTCCTTTACCCCAATTAATTTAAATAGTAATTTATTAATATTTTAAATAAATAGAGGTAATATTTCTACAAGTACGAGTTAAAATAATTGTTTTCATTACACTCAAAAGAATGATAGGCAATAATCAGTGTACATTTAAACAATTCAATACTTTGAGCGTCATTAATATACAATTTTATTCTTATTTTAGTTTTTAAGTATAACATCTACCGCGCGTACACGCACGAATTTTCATTTTTTTAGAAAATCTTTAAATCATGCATGTCCATATTTTCATTAAATTAAGACATTTAAAACTACAGTTTTTCATTCCAAAAATATACAGTTTTTGAACGTATAGTTGTCATTCCTTTTATCTTCGTTATTTGTAATTTTTAGGGCTGCTGGTAAAACATTACAAAATAAAACATTCCGAAGATTTCATTAAATAAAATAAAATTTGCTTTAAATGAATATGACCAAATTTCCTCAGAGTACGTTTATTACGAAAAAAATACATTATCGTATGCAAATAATCTGCTGTCTTGCAAATATATATTACTAAGAAAACCTTATGATATTCGCATTAGAAAAGCTTCACCCTCGAGCAACTTGTCCTTGGTAATAATTTGCATGTTATTGAGTATTTAGTTTGAAGCGACACTTCAACAAACTTACCGAAATTTCTCAACAAATTACGTTGTAGTTTTACCATCAAACGCTCGACCCCATTTCTCTTTTGTTCCACGTACCGCGCAAGCCTCAAAGCAAGTGTAGAAGCTGCAAATGCCAAATAGCTTACTTGGCAGTAAAATAAAGCATGCAGGGAGAACCACCCTTACCGTCGTCACAATCTGTGATAGGGGTGACTAAACGTTCAGCGGACGTGATAATATCGGTGTGGTGCTCGGGATCTGGGACAGATGAAACGCACCCGCAATGTTGATCCTGGTTTACAGAGAGCGATAATTTTAAAAAGCCAATTCTAGATCTCTAGAACAGATTTTCTTCACATTCTATGCTCGATGCCTCTTTTAAAGAAATACCAAAATGTCGTCAGATAATTCATGTGATTCTTTACAAATTATCCAGACGGGTTGTAATCGATTTTTCGTCATTTTAATTAGTCAGCGCATTTCTATCATACCACTGTGATTGTTTAATTTCAATTTCCAACTATGGATGAATTTTTTTTAAATTCTTAATTATAATACACAAAAAAAATTTTTCTTCTCTAATAAGAGCAAAATAATTTTTGGTGACATTATTAAGATAATTAATAAGAATACACTATGTTTTCACCAATTATTTGTATAAAACATTAACATGTCTCAGGACCAATGTTTCTTACATCAGGATTTAACGTATACTAAAAAATAAAAAACAAAAATCGAAGTATAGATTATAACAAAATAAAAATAAATACATATATGAGAGATGAATAAATAACTAAGTATCTACCTATACGAAAACAACTATATAGTTGTCTATACTTTGATTTTTGATTTTTAATTTTTAATGTATGTTATATTCTGATGAAAAGATCATTGGCCCCGAAACTTGTTGATGTTTACAACAAATTAGTAGGGAACACAAAGTGCTCTTCTTATTAATTATAATAAGATTTTTATTTATATTACAACTTAAATGCAGATTTATCTTTTCTATGAACGCGAGCGCTTGTATTTGGAAGAGGAGTTTGCTGAAATTATTTATTTAAAAGCCTTTGATTGCTTTTTGTATGCATCATCATAATGCGTATTATATGCAAATTTCATACATTTAATTGATAAACAGTGAAAAAAAATTATATTTGCTGGAAATAAATTGTATATTCTTTTTCTTCTTCTTTTTTTCCTGGCGTTTCACCCCTAAGGAGTGTTCTTGGCACTAACAAGTATTACATTGCTGTTATGTCAAATTAGGTGTGTGGGTGGGTGTGTCTCCTTTTTTTAGAAATAAAAATTATGAATGATTCATTTTGTTTGAATATGGAATAAATATTTTTCTGAGTAAATAATTCAATTATGGTACTAATGTAGAAAAATACAATTACATAATATTAGTTTATTTAATTGTAATTTATACAGTTACCTTTTAAGAATCTTCTTAGTTATTTTAAATTAATTTGATTTTAATAGGAGATTTGGGTAAGATTGTTGAAAAAATTTTGTAAATTCAAATCATTACAAATTATTTCATATTACTTATTCAAAGCGTGTCTCAACATATTTTAAATTCATTTAATAATACAAATTCACACATTTTTTTTCTTATTGAAGAACATGGAATGAACAGTGAAACGTCACGTCTTATTTTTTGATAGTTACTTGGATTTTACGAAGTAACACAGCTGATTTTTTAAATAACATTGCAGAGCTTACAATAATCAAATTGACCTATCAATTCCAGCTAGAATAAGTTGTGCGAATTTCACGATATCAGACGGTACTGTTCGAGAGTAAATGAGAGATATTGTCATGTTAACGTAAAATCATGAACAGATTGTGTTTTGTTAAAAAAATTAATAAGTTTATTTATTTTTTAAATATTCAGTATTTGAAAAATAATGATAATTTTTTAATTTTTTAAATATTGTAACTCACAGGGTGACAGTTCGGAAATCTTTACTCAAAAGAATAAGAATCCTATGTATGGTTTATCAACTCACACAAGTATTTTATTGATTTTTTCTGTGTTGATCATATAATACATATGTATTCGGACAACTCCAAATTCTTATAATCCTGTTCATTTTGCTACAATCGGCTTTGAATTCACCTATAGTTTTGGTATTCTGGCTCAATGATGAAGGGATTTTCTACACCTACCTTTGTTATTTTATTCAGACAAAGCCTTGCTTTTCACATTTCGCAATGGTGCATGTAAATTGAAATGTTACGTGTTAATGTATTCTTACTAATGATCAGCAGATAGATGGTAAAAAAAAATGAGAAACCATTACAGAATCGGACCCAAAAATTATTTTGTTTCTTCTGTGAATGGAAGTTAAAGTTATATCCCGTTTAGTGGAAAAAATATATATCAACCATTTCTTTCAAAACCTTCATTCTTTGTTGGAGAATGAGAATTTTAAAACAAGATTAATTTTGAAATATGATCACTAATCAGTTTATCAAAAGTTTGACAAAATATTAATATATTGCGTTATTATAAAGATCACAAAGTGAAATTTTCAAAAAATTTATATAATATTTTATACGTAGTGTCCACAATTTGAACAGATGTATTTGTATATATTTCCAAGAGATCCGATTATTACCTATTTGAGAATTCTTTCTTCGGTTTCTTCTTATTTATTAAATTTTCATTTCATTCGTACATCTTCATGTATTCAACATATTCCTCAAAAATGTTCTCAGGTTTTCACGGCCGTTCAGAATCGTGTGTGTATTTTTTTAGGATATTCTGCCGTGTATACGTGACTTCTCTGGCCGACGTTTTGGATCTCATGCCAAGCCAATACTTAACCTACACATCAATACACACTCATCACATCAGCCCTGCAATGGAATCCAAAACGTCGCCCAGAGATGTGCGGCAGAATATCCCAGAAAATTATACAAAGAAGATCCTTATTCCTTGGTAGTTAGTAGTAGTAAGAAATTTAATTATATTCTATTTATAATATGTCATTAAGACACACGTTTTTAACATTTCTTTTGCATCCCCACCTTTTATTATTTCTTTTCTTTATACACATCTGTGTGATTCTCCGTCGAACCATTCACGCTGGTTTTTATTCTGTTGTTACCATTATTGTAGATTTCGATAAAAATATTTGCATATTGTCTTAAATCTGAAACATCTCAATGTCTTCATTTTAATACGGAGCTAAATATTTTTTCCTTGCTCATTTATATAAAATAGTTACACAGATTCATCATTTGCAAGAAGATGCAAAAATGCATCATTTTACTGTATTAAAATAGTAACCGCGATTAAAAAACGACGAAATGGAGAAAATTTCCTCTTTAAACTCCATCCTGTTTTAGTGTCTTCTCCGCAGCAGCGTTTGTCGTCTATGGCTGCCGGAAAAGGCGGGAAAACCCACTTCCTAGAAGAAGGAAAAAAACCGACTCCATGACGTTGCTGTTTTGTACGAAGCTGTTTATGTCGACTGAAAGAAAATACCACAAAAAGTGCTTTTGTAAGCGCGAGAAGACCCGCCTAGGCTTGGATGCAGCAAAATGTTATATTAGAGATATTTTTTTTAAATTTCATCAAAATCAAAGAGTCTAAGAATATAACATTTTCGCACCCAACAATTTTTAAAAAGCAGCATAGATGTCTCTGAATATATGTATATATATTTGTAATTAATTGGCTAAACGTAACTTAAAAAAAACTAACCCATAAAAAACATGTTTTTATTATACTCTCTTTCTCATCGAAACAGGTTTCATGCCTACTGCTCGCGTCGGGGTCATAACTAATTTGTATTGATTCCAATTTCCAAAAACCATTAATATTTGGAAAAATCCAATATTATACTATAATTTAAAAAAAAATTTAACGAAAATTTGTTAGATCATTTTTTATTGTCGCCATGAGTCTGTCTGCAAAGTTTCAGCACAATTTGATTACGGGAAAAGGGTTAAAAATCCATCCAAAAAAAATTCCGGCAGACAACGAACCGCAGACGATACGAGTTATAAAAGAAAGGGAGTAAAATGAATTAACAAAATAATATTTACTGTAGTACTGTTTAAAGTCATATAGCTGATTTTCCGATAATAAGTTGCATAATTCGACGGCTTAGTAGTACAAAATCCTATGTACAATTAAATTGGAGAAGCATGTATGCGCGGTAGAAGTTATACTTCTTTAGCGTGAATCTGATAATCCAACACACCAGAAGAGGTGGATTGCTCTTAAAATGGATAGTATATTATGTTAATCAATTTATAAATGAGACTTACAGGTAAAGTCGGTATTGGCGAAAAGGTACGAGGCTGATGTCGTGTAATTGGTAACATACCTGCCCGGAAAGCTAGATGAGCTGGGTTCGAATTCCGGTAGCAGCCAAAATATTTTTTCGTTGATTTGATTATTCTGCATGTCTTTCTAATTGATTAATAAATTTGGTTTTCCTGATAATTTAAATTTACAAATTGATTAAAAATATTTATCAATAAATTAATACGATATCTTAGGAAATGATAAAAATAATTGATAACACTTTAATGTAGTGAAATTATTAATATTTGTTTTTGAAGTGGTTCAAATGTAACTATTGGTTTGTGCTAGCTAAAGAGATAAATATCTTCGAATCGTAGTGTGACATTGATTCGAAAACATTTACCGTCACAGCATCGCATACGTATGTTGTTGAATTTAAAAACGTTCTCGAAAAAATTCGAAGGCCTATCCACTATGACGTTTTATCGATTTTCGTCCTGGTTCCGTATTCAAATGTTTCAAAGTCGAATGAATGTGTTTTTTGTTTTGAAAACGAATATTTGACAATTACGTCATTTTTGCAAAAATCTATGATTTTAACACTATGACAATAAAATGAAATCCTAATACACATCTAAAATCGTAATTCAATAAACAGTTCTAATTTTTAATTCAAAAACCAATCATTCGTCAGCTTTTGAATTGAGCACCTTTATGATTGGTACTCGATTCAAAATTGGCGACAATACGTTATTTATATTATATAACCTACTAGAACGCTAATTTCAAGTTTAAATTGCCTGCCACGTGCTGCTTCCCGCTACACGCATTTCCGTTATAATCAGAATTCTATTCACAATGCGCTAAAAGAAGAAATATACAGGGTGTACCACAGCTTGCAGCAGAAACTTTGCAGGTAGATTACTGCCTATGTTATGACATATGCGATATCAAAGATTGCACTTTTTTTCAATATTTCTGACTTATTTCTTGCAAAAAGTTGAACTACCATTACAGTAACTTATATCGATTATGAAAAATTTATTCGCTTTAATACAAGTCGAATAAAATAGTAAAAACCTTGCAAAAACTGAAAAAAGTTTATTTTTACAAAGTTGTTATCATTTTATTTAGGTTGTGTTGAAGCAAATGAATTTTCCATAATCGATATAAGTTACTGTAATGATAATTCAACTTTGTGTAAAAAATAAATTAGAAATATTGAAAAAAAATTCAAACTTTGATATCGCATATCTCCATAACTATTGATGTTAGGTCATGTTGCCTAAACATTTTAGACTCATAACATAGACAGTAATCTACTGGTAGTTTTTTTTGCTGCTAGCTCTGGTACACCCTGTATAAAATATTTAAAAAAAATTGAAATTTATTCAGAATTAGTAGAACTATCTATAATACATAAAAAAAACCTTTATGCGATAAAACAGTGTAAAAGCGTTTTCGAAGTGTTAAAAATAATGTTAAAAAATTACATAAGACGCTTTGTGTTTTAACCTTTTTGTCTACTTGAAAAAGATTTTTTTATATACCTATTAAAAATTTGGTTTGCATATTTTATGTTAGTTAAAACCAATCTTCAAACTTATAAAATACTTGTTTTCCTCCGTACACGTTACTAATAGCAGGTTGCATCAACTTGGTTTATAGTAAAAGTTTCTTAAAATCATAGATTTTTACTATAAACCAAGTTGATGCAACGGTCCTAAGCCACTGAATTTCAACAAGCCTGCCGTCTCATCAATTATAATTCGAATTATTTATTAATTAGTTTCATTACTAGTAGCAAAATCTATGTATATTATATCATAAGAAGGACCATAGATGCCTCTAACATAGTCCCTTCATATATTCAAAATAATAAAAAAAAAAAATATTTACAACTTATTTAAATTAAAAATTTGATAATGTGCAGATGTTTTTTCAGTGGAATTGGTGAACGTTGCAACGTTGCATTGTGCAAAGGCATCACTATTATCTATAGGTCATAAGCCCTGTGGCCACCATATAAGGATTTCGATGCTTTGTGAGACTTCTATAATTTATTTTGATTAATAATTATAATCCGATTTTGTCCAAATTTGTATTATACTTGCAAGTGCGTTTGTCAGCGGTTTCCTAGGTTTTTCGGTTTCAGGCGCTCTTGGTGTTTCAGAATTTTTCCACGTCGCCCCAGTTTTCCCTCTGCAAATGTGGTTTTATCCCACGCTAACTTATCGAAAATATTTCGGTGCGAATATTTTTCAAACCAGTTGATACGGTGTGATAAATCCACAAAAACAGGTTGTAAGTTGCATTAAAGTTTTAAATTTCAAAAAAACTTCGTTGAACGTCGCACTTTTCTGCAAGAAGGGAAAACAATCTTTGATAGCGTCGGCATCTTTCTTTTTACAGTTATACTTTTTTCTGAAAAAAGATATAAGGGGCCCGTGTAATGCAGTCGCTTCTAATTTATTTGTTGATTAATTTTTCTAAAAAAAAAAAGATTTTCAATTTGCGATGAGATATACATTTTTCTTCTTCAACAGTCTCCATAATAATTCCATAACCGTAGTCACAATAGAACGCCATCACTTTGATTTATTTCATGTGATACAGTTCAATTGTAATTCATCCTAGCAACGTCTAGGCATACATAGCATGATCTGTACGCTGTACGTGAACACATATTTTGAATATATTATTATTCAATTATTTTATGATAATAATGACATAAATTTCATATTAATCTCGTAATATTTCCATCATAATTATTTTTTTGATATGTCATAACATTCTGTCCGACAAATATACAGATCATGCCATGATCACTTAACTCACATGTTTTTAACTTTTCTTTTGTATACCTATCTTTTAATATTATTTATATAATATCTGTATAATATAATATTAATATAATAAGAATATAAAATATGTAATATTTATATAATATTATATAATATAATATCTGTGTGGCTCTCCGTTTATGTATCATGGGACCAAAATATGAAGCTGGTTTTTATTCTGTTAGATTTAGATAGTAGATTTTGATATAAATATTTCCCATTGCTTATTATCTCATATCAGAAAACTCTCAATGCGCTTTCTTTGGTCATAATCAGGGGACCCTGAAACTACCTCCTTGAAAATATATGCAAATATATCTGTACATATAACGATTTTGTGGATACTATATATTGTCAGACAAATATTCCACTTTTATAACCAATGTATATGTTCACGTAAAACACATGCTTCAATGTTCTAACTACACACAGGTGATGGGTCCACTCTCTACTGAGTACTACAATAAAGTAGATTGTTACAATGAATTGCAAACTTCACACGTTTTTAATCGACCTGCAAACTTTCAATTTTATACTTCAAACCGCACTTCTATGCAAAACTTCTAACTTCAAACTTCGTATTTCAAACTGCACACTTCAAACTTCTCATTTCAAACCATAAACTTCAAACTAAGTACTTCATAATACTCGACTTCACACATGCCCCCCGTCAGAAATAATTTTTGAGGATGTTGGTGTAGATAAAATGACCCTCTTAAATCCTAACCTCCTGTAAGAAATGAGTTTATGAGAACTTGATGTGGATAAAACGACCGATCCCACCCCTGAAATCCCTTGAAATCCCACCTCTTTGTTAGAAATAATGTGCAGCGGAGTTGATGTGAAAAAATGACCTATTCAAATCCCACCCCCCTGTCAGCGATAATTTTTAGTATAACGCACAATTTTGAAGGATTACAATTTTGAAGGACTACAAGTAGCTTCATGTGTATATCATTGAAGTATACGAAGTGCAAACTTGATAAAAAAAAGCCTTGTGAACGTGTGCATCTAAAAGCCTGGCGTTAGAGCAATTTCTTGATTTTCTTTTACTCTAATTCGGGTTCTCAACAGGGAAAAATTGAATTCGAAATTCTCTAGATATGAAAGATGCCACTTACCAGTTTGCATGCAACTTTGGCGTCTTTATCCTTCCGATCTCCGTTCTCTTCCGTCCAGCTACCAAATGCGTTGACGGCACCACTTTAACTGGCCAAATGTTTAGTACAATAAATTATATTTGATAATTTTTATCTGCCGCGACCAATTCAACCGTTGCTTCCAAGATGTCCAAACAATCTGTTGTTCGTAGCTACTGAAATACACAGAGAGCTCCGCGCTCATAGGTATTTTTTTATAAAGTCACCCACCAGAGACTAACACATCATTTGTCCGAATACCTGGTATTCACTCTTGCAGGTCCATGTTAACAATATACACAAATCTACATTTTGGTCTTCCTATCGTTGTCTATCATCTATGTCTGTATATGAAGGCTTTTTATGTATCATGGAACTCATTTGCTCTCGTTACATATCACGTTCACTGTATCCTCTTTTTTCATATTCTTCAAGATATCTAGGGCAGTACACCTATCTTAAAGTTCCAAGATCTTTAATTAATCTTCTCTCTCCAGAACTTTTGATCTTCCTTCATATGTATAGTCCACGTAAAATCCAATGTAATAGTATTACAATTTTCCTTGATTATTAATAAGATTATTATTAACAAAACAAAATCAGCTTTCACATCAACGTGCACACACTTTTGAAAGATTTTCAATGTTTCTTAACTCAAGACTGGACACTTTTGATGATTATTATAAAAAGGGTAAACGAAATTGTTTATTTTAATTATCAATCCATTTTGGTACCAGTGTAGCTCCATCAGAACAGGTGCAAACTGTTCCATAAATTTAAATTTTTTTGACAGAAAAATTCAAAGATTTCTTAATTATCTAAACGAAGGCCTCTTTATTAAAAAACGATTTGTATTAAAAATTTGTACTACACACACAATATTCGAATAGAGGGACTAGAGGGACTGCTATAGTTAATAACGATGAAATCATTATAGTAATCTTATTCTTCTTCTTCTTCTTCTTCTTCTTCAGCCTTAATCTCTCCACTGCTGGATATAGGTCTCTTCCACTCCCTTCCATCGTTCCTTGTTATTTGCTAATTGTAGCCATTGCTTTCCCCCCACAGCGGTTATGTCGTCTGCCCATCTATTTTGAGGTCTTCCGACGCCTCTTCTATTTTCCCAAGGTCTCCACTTCAGAACTCTGGGAATCCATCTTGTAGCATCCTGCCTTGCAACATGCCCTGCCCGTTACCATTTTAGCTTCGCTTCCCGATCCATGATATTCACTACTCTAGTTCTGCGCCTAATTTCATCATTTCTTATTATATCTCTTAGGCTTATTCCAAGCATGGATCTCTCCACGGACTTTGCGTGAATTTGGGCTTTTCTACAGTTTTCTTTGTAAGGGCCATTATCTCCACTCCTTACATCATCACTGACAGTATGAACGATTCAAAGTCTTTTCTTTTTAGGCTAATTGGGATCTCTTTGTTCTCGAAAATATGTTATAGTAATGAGTAACTCAAATATTGTGTATATAATACAAAACTTAAGTAAAAGTTATATTTTAAATTAAAATGTTGCGCCACAAAGTAATCACCAAATCACTCAGTGATATTAAGGTCTTCTATTAATATCACTGAGTGATTTTACTTATTTAAAAAAATAATTCAATGCGTCATTTTTTCAGTTGCGTGTCACTAAAAATGGTTGGTGAATTCTGAAAAGGCTTCATTGTTTCTAATCCTTAGTGTTTTTTTCTTCTATTATTATAATTAAACTACTCGCCGTTTTAATTTTATATTGGCTGAACAGTCTACTGCAATAATTTTTGTATTGTGCAGGGTATATAACGAAAAATTCATTCACTTCGATATAACAGAAATAAAATGTAAAGAAACCCTGTTAAATATTCTACTTTCTTACTCACTTATATTAAAGAAAACAAATCTTTCATAATTGATATATATTGCTCTAAAGATAGTTCAATTTTTTGCAAAAAATTATTCAGAAATACTGAAAAAAAATGCATTTTCAATATTTGATATTACCACAGACGGCCCACGTAGCCCAGTGGGTATGACACTAGCCTTTCACACCGAGGGTTCCGGGTTCGATTCCCGGTGAGTAAACAATCATTCCGTGTAATTTACTCAAGCTTGGGTGTTTTGTGTTGTGTTTCGCTTCTGTAATTGGGTCTCTTGGCCTGTTGAAGCGTAAATAAATAAAATATCTCCATAATCATTGACATCATGTTTGCTTGATCAATGCAGTAATTTATCTGTAAAGATTTTGCTACTAGCTATGAGACAACCTGTATAATTCTCATCTTGATAAAAAATAATATTTCTTTTCTTTATTCAATATGAATAAACACCCCTACAAGTTTCGGGAACGAAGTTTTCTTCCTCAGGAGGATACAAAGTACACTAAATTAAATGATCATTATATAGTTAACTAGTGGGGTGTGAGTAGGCGGAGTAAATAGAAGGGGTGGGGGGGTTGTTAGTGAATAATTAAGGGATTGTCAACGTTGGGTTTTTTTATTTATTATTGGAAAAAATTTAAGAATAGGGATGTTTGGGAATTGAATTTGACTGTTTATTATATTATTATTAAGGTTAATATTTTTTCATATTTCTAAAATTTCTAAACTATCTATTATTTTTGTTATTTTAAGTAAAATGCTAATAAAAATACACTATAATGTGTTGTTCATTTTAACCGACGTGGGTTTAGGTTGCAATAAATAAGTATCACATTACATCCAAAACAAAAGGTTCATTACTCACTGCCCAACTAGTGAACTAAACCACCTTAGATCAGGTATTTATTTTCTTTTAGGCGGCTATTGGAGAAGGGCTGCGCCTTTGTGCGAATTTATTTCTCCAAATGGTTGGCAACATACCCTTGCTAGTCTATTGGTATAACATATTTTACTTTCGCTACATAAGACCAGTTAGATTCAATTAATGTGTAATCAATAAAATATCATTAAGCTTCTATAGATTATCAAAATTTTACAATTATTTGTTTACCAGTCAATCCAATATTTTAAACGATTTTATTTTTCTAATTTTACAGCGTAGTGATGTTAATTAGTTAAATAAATGAGTAGCTTGTTGGTGTTTTGGTTGTAATTTTCACCTAGTAAGATTGTGATCGGTGGTTCAAGTAATATTCCAAGATACTAGCAAGTTAGTTCTATTTTGTAACACAAACTTTTAGTTTAATTTGAAAATGGTAAAAATATTGTAGCGACACGTATTCCGTGTTCACATCTCTATTTAGAAAAATTAAAATATTTACACATTAATATAAAAAAATATTTTTTATGTATGGAATGTTTATGGGTGTATATAGGGCTTACAACCTATCGTACGGCTGGCTTAAGTGATTACTTTAAACAAGGTAAAGTTCACGATTCCACCCAAATCTATAATTTTTTTGCAAGCTGTATGTACGGTTTACTTACATGTAACTTGAGGTCACAATGCATGTATATGCTTTTCTCTCTGACCTGGGTATGATGTGTTGTGATATTTTTCGCTACAGTAATTGAGAATCATAATCGGTTGTAGTCTTAAAAATGAAAATAGAAAAGTATATTTTGAGTTTGTTCAAATCTTTCAGAACAGTGAAAAGTGATCACTTAAGCAAACCATACGATAGGTCATAAGTCCTATGTTCACCCAAAAAGACTTCTATACTTACTTTTCCATAAAAAAACTACAGTTTCGTCTCTGTGAGACATCTATAATATACATTAATTGAAAATAAAGTTATTTATTGAAAAAATTCAAACTTTAATATAGCATATCTCGATAACTATTGGTCCTGGTAACTTGAATATTGTCGGCTCGTTATCAAGGCGGGGATCCACCTGTAAAGGTTTTGCTACTAGCCATGAGGCACCCTGTATATTTAAATGTTATTTGTTGGAAATGTGTAAGGGGCAGACTTTTAATAAAATGGTAAAAACAGAATCCTGGGAGATGTTATGGAAACCAACAATTTCTCCTATAGGTTACCTAAAGTGCTTCGCTTAGCGTTGACTTAGGGGAGTGTCAACGTCCGTACGGTAGGGTATGATTGAGTTCATGGATACGGGGTGTGTCTGGGGGGGTCTGTCGATGGAAAAAGTGAGTTATTTTACGGGGTGCTTAAGCGAGCTGAGTTGTTCGTCTGGTTCAGATAAAACGGTGTCCATTTAATATTTTTTGGCCTTTTCTTTATGATTGACTATCTGCCGCCTAAATGTATAAATTGTAGGCTTTTGAATATATTGGATAAAATCGTGTTCCATTTCGAATTGATGATGCGGAAAGATAAGTATCGATTTTGTTCACTAATAATACCTTTTATTATTTTAATTATACTTGGAGTATAAAAACAAACGCAGCAACATCCATTACTAATTTATAATGTAATGAATTCGAAATTTTATAAGATTCTCTTTAAGATTTTCATTTCAAAAATCCTAAAAATGTGCGGTATAAAAGCAAAGGCAGTAATATCAAGGATTATTAATTACAAATGTACTGAATTCAATATGTATAAATATAAAGGAACTATGATTTTGGAAGGGATAGATACATAAAATCTAGAATTAACGAGTAGCTTGTTGGTCTTGTGGTTAGAACACTCGCCTCGTTATCCAATGGTTGCGGGTTCGAACCTCACTCCAAGCTAGCAAGTTAGTCCTATTTTCACAGTTTGCAAATAGTAAGAATATTAATGTGACACGTATTCCGTGTTCGCATCTCTATTTACTGCTTTCAAAATATTTTAAATTTTTTTGAATACTGCTGCTTATGCTTTTATATCCCAGAAATAATATAAGAGTAGGCATATGAATAGTAGTTTCTTCGCAAGGGTAGGCAGGGAGTGTGAAAATAAAAGAAGTTCACATTCTCTGCCTACCCTTGCGGAGAAACTGCGTGATGGTTAGTATTTTAGTAAAATTAATACTTTGTACAAAAGAAAATTAGATCTTGTACATTCAAATTTCGGCACAAGTGGCTTTGGTGTGGTGATGGTCAAAAACTTATTTTAACCGAATACTTCAATTCAAAATTTCAAAATATCTTATTTGCTGAATTTTGAATTTATTGAGATATCTTTATAATGATTTCATAGGAATCATGTTTATTTCACTATACCGATATGAAAATCCTGATAAGTAAGAAAAAAATTCTTACTCCACTTTTATACGGGAAATATAATGTTATAAACTGTAGGAGTTTTTTAATAATTATCATAAATATTCAATATGCAATGCTTCGTTTGTGTTAAGGTTATCAAACATAATAATTTCGTTGTCTATCCGTCCATCTGTCTGTTTGTCCCCGTAATGTTAACATCCGTTATTTCATTCAAATTCACGGCTAAAAAAACGAAATTAAACAGCCGGAGATAGAGCTAACCCCGGCCTACCAAACCCGAACCGGGCGTTCAACGCATGTTGCTAAGGCCGCCACTTCTTGGAGTGCCAAAAAGATGCTATAAATATATACTAGGGCTCAACAAAGACGCGAATCAATGTTCCGTCATTATTGACGGGTTGCAGCTAGCCCGTAAATAAATCATTACTTCAACAAATTTAAATGAGTTTATAAAAGAAACAGAATTTCTTTGATTTAAAGCTCTCTTGCATACTAATCATTTAAACGCAATAGAAATCGAGTTTAAAATTCAAATGGGAACCGATGAATTAATAACTGAATCAGTGTCTTTATTTTCATAATATTCAGAGTGATTGTTTTAAATTATGAATAATTCCTCTGTTAATTATTTTTAAACTAATTTGTTGGCAAATTTTCAATGTTAGGATTGGTAAATACACAACAATTGTTATTGTTCAAAAGAAAAACAGTGGAGCACTGTACAATTCAATTACGTTTTCCAAATTTATTGGAAATCTTGTATTGCCACTCGAAAGATTGTGTAAAGCATTGGGAATATTTGTGTTTTATTGAGAATTTGACGAATTAACTTCAAAGTATATTAAATTTGCAAAGTTAATGAAAATTTTGTAACAAATATGAATTATAAGATAAAATATTGAAAAAATTATAAGATAGCTATTGTATTTGATTTAAATGTAATAAGTAATGAATATAAATCTTTAAATAGATTATTTTTTGAAGATAAACATACGTAATATAAAGTTATAGAAAAATTATTCATAAATTCTTTATCTCGATACTTAAATGAATATTAATGAGTTTTTAAATGATAATCTCAAGTATTTGTACATTTTTATGTTTTTTGTCCACTAAAAAAACTAGCGGTTTGCCTCGTCGTATCATATTTTGTTCTTTAAAATAAATAACAAAATATATTTTAATAATATACAAACTTATCTGATAACATTTTAACTATAGGCAGCTTGTCAGTTGAACCCCACAGTAAATATTTAAACTTAATTTTTAATCATTTTTTTTTTAAATTTCAACTAGTGAAAATAAAAGTGCGACAAAGTAATAAAATATAATTTAAAATATGTTTTACTTTACTTTGTAATACACACACAATATGAACTATTAAATTACAACTATAGTTTCGAGAGGAGTAAGTTAGTTATTATCTATACCTGATGATGAGAGGGACTGCTCCTCTCGAAACTATAGTTGTAATTTAATAGCTCATGTTGTGTGTGTATTACAAAGTAAAGTAAAACATATTTTAAATTATTATGTTGCACCACGAAGTATCTGCCAAATCTTTCAATGATAATAAAATATATTTTAATTTAAACTAAATTGAACTTTGTAATGCAAATATGTTGAGTTAATTTCTCACGATTATAGTTTCGAGTTTACATAAGTCACTGGTCTGCCTTTCTGCGGTGTTAACCCGCTTAAGCATCCCTTTTATACAAAAATGATGATTTCGCGAATGTTCGACCTGTTTCTCTATATTTCTAGTGATTATGAAAATACTCCAAGTGGATTCTAGGTTCATAAGGTTCGTTTGATATTGCTTAGTTGGCATTTTTTAGACTTACGTAACAATATTACGATTTTTTTTTAAATGTGTACAACGTGGACGTGTTAAGAATGTGACGCGTTTTTATTTACATTGAAAAAAAGCGGTTAATATTTTCGAGATTCACGTTGTGGTGGTTTTTATAATGCTTCACATGGCCCAATCAATGAAGCGCATCACAAAGATTTATTTTTTTACCAGGCTTGAGTTAATAATACAGATTTATTATGACCTCACCGGAAATCGAACCTGGAACCATCGGTGTGAGAAGTTAATTAATGCTGATAATATAATGTCATTTTTACTATGCTTATGTGATGCGCGTATAAGTTACTAACACGCATATTAATAGAAGTCAGATTGCCTCTGAGCGCAGTGGGTTCGATTATTTTTAATTCTACCGTTTTTAAACATGAAATAATTACGTCACTTTCACAAAACCTTTTACAAATTTAATTTGCATATCTATATATATTATTTGCATTTTAATGAAACCAATTTGTATTTTTAATTATTCATAACAGCAAAAGGATTAATTTAATCGTTTCCGCATTCCATAAATTAATATCAATCTACCTCAAAATTGAGCCATTGCAACTGCATGGTTCTAGTTATATTTCGTTATCAATTATGACAAACAATAATGAACGAAACTGACTGTTTTAAAATCTGTGTATAGGCTCACCCTAATATATGGCCGTCAAATTTGGATCTTAACGGAGAGAGCGAGAGTAAAGATCCAGGCTGCTGAGATGAGTTTTCTAAGGGGGGTAGCGGGAGTCACACTAATGGACAGAGTGAGTAGTGCCAACATATGGCACCCACTCGACTTAAAACCGCTATTCTTACATTTAAAAAAATCACAAATTATGTGGATTGGACATGTGCTTAGAATGCCAGAGGAACGATTACCAAAAAGTATACTCAAATACGACAAATCCGGAAGGAAAGCAACCGGTGGGTCGCCCCAGATTTCTGGGAAAAACAGAAATTAAAAAGTGTATGAATACCGAACGGAAGCAGCATAAGTCAGCGGACTATGGAAGCACATTGTTGAGTTTTTAGACCACCTACCCCACTAGGACAAGGAGATGAAGATGATGATGAATAATAAACAAATACAATATACGTTATCGGAAGGTAAATGACAATTTAAGCAAATCTTAGGAATTGCTTTATTTTATTATGTCCATGTTTTCTAAAAGCTGTCAATCTCAATTTTTTACATAGCTTACATTTATTTATCTCTAGATGTTCGTACATATATGGTTAATTAACATTTCCGGTGATACATTCATAATACCTTTTCTGTGTTTCTCGTACTGATTCCTGGACTATACTAATGGACCCCGCGTTATCCAATCAACCCCAATAACAGTTTATTACCAAAGAAAGTTACTGTGCACTAATGAAATTGTAGTACCGTTCTTAATTTTTTAGTCACTGAATATCTCTAGAATATTTCACACCCTTATTATTGTACTGCTTAATTCGCAATAATTAACTTATTGAACTCTATTCCTATTGCTTTGATTACGTCCTAGTAAACTTCGTTCAATGTTCGTTTGAAGAAACTTCTCACCCGGGTATCCCTTTATTCACTTTCGCTAGTATCATTGCTGATCGCACTTTGCTCGCACTGTTAGTAGTATCACGTGTTATAATATCACCTTCACGAATCACTAGCTACACTGGTTCTAACTCTGAGATATCGCACACTTAACATAAAAAAATGAATTGACTAACCCCGCGTTGCGTGCCGCTTTTTATACATAAATTGCTATGACAGATTTGTTATAGAAATTGCGAGAGGCCTATAGAGCTTTTAAACGATTTCAATATAGTATTTTTGTGCGTAATGGAATGACATGGAAATCTTCCAGAGACCGATCCTGCGTTGCGTGCGTAATATTCGAGAGTTTGCAGTCATAAATCGTTGCGTGACGCCGTTTTATTGTTATCAGCATTCTGTAGTTTCACATCTCGCTACAAAATTTTATCTTTTGTATAAAATTTTCGTATAGTTTTATGAAATTTTCAAATCATTTACAATATTTTTGCAAATTTCAGTACGGGGAAACCCAGTGAAAACTACCATTCTAGTAAATTTTAATTTTAGTGTGAAATTAATACACTTCCATTACACATTTCTGAAGCGTACGTGAAAATAAAACCAGCCCCTGTTCGCCTTTGCAAATATTTATAAAAAATGAACCATATAAAAACCTTTTACGTATTTACATTTTAATGTAACATTTAAAAGATTTTAAAAATGACAATTCTACATCTTACTCTATATTTATATGTATTATGTATGTATTAATCAGGCAATTAAATATCTTTTGTGCAATAAACGCCGATTTATCGGTACTGAAGTGAAATTAAAATAACAAGATTACACTTTGTGCTAACTACGAATTTGTTAAAATATCAACATGTTTCTGGCCCAAAAATTAAATATATGTGGAGATAAATTACTAATTAAAAACTTATATAATAACAAGTTTAAAAGGTGAACATTTGTAAAAAGTACCTGGTTATTGATAATATTTTATTTAATATTAACACCTTTTCTAACTTACAAAATTTCGAATTTATCCAACTGTAACGAAATGTTATTTGTAGGTTTGTAAAATTAGCTAACCCTTATTAAAATCAAAAGAAAACAAATATTTTTTGGCAACAAACGATTCTTTTAATGCAAATAAGGGTTTAAAAATTTACATTTAAATAACGTAGGATTACGATTGGATAAATTAGGAAATTCGGAAACTGTAAAAGTGTTAATAGTAAATTAAACATTACATATAAACAGGTCCTTTTTGCAACCCATTAGTTTTTAAACTTGTTTTTGCATCAGTTCTAAATTATATAGTTATTCATTTCCTATAAATTTTAATTTTGTTAATGTCTGAACTTTGATTTTTTATTTTTATTACCTATACATCGAATTCTCTTGAAGGGATGATTGGCTGCAAAACACGTTGATATTTCAATAAATTTGTGCCATTATTAAAAATTAACCAATAAAACTTTTATGTTGTTCTATTCTGTTCTACTTTTGTAATTTATATAAAAATTATTTTTTGTTAATTTATCTATGTATCTGTATATAATTATTATCTTTTTACGCTTGCATAAAAAACAATGTAACTATAGTAAACTAACTGCAATCTGTCAAAAATGACAGAAAATTTGTTCGCGTCTTTGCTAAGCCCTAGTATATATTTATAGCAAGCTTTTGGTGCTCCACGGAGTGGAGGCCACAGGACCATAGTATTGAACGGTCAGTTCGGGTTTGGTGGCCCGGGGTTCAACTCCCGTTTTTTTAGCCGTGAATTCGTAAAAAAATATGTTTGACGATGATTCTTAGTAATGCATTAACGCGTAGCGCGGCTGGTTGTTTGTTCCGGAGTAATCCCGACTAAGTTTGTTAAAATGCTGGGCAAGCGAAAAATTAAAATTTATATCAATGAACGGCAATATTCGTGTGGGCATAAAGGAATTAAGCAGTTTATTTGATTTAAACATTCTGAAAAAATATCACTGCTCTTTATTTTAGGCAAAAATAAATTCCTAGAATATTGAAGGAAGTGAAAAATGTATTATGGAGCAAAACATTTCTTTTTTAATCACTTCCTTGCCCGTATCCCAAGAAATCATTATTTTTTAAGCATTTGAAATAATACATCACACTTATTTGATCAATCATTTTTACGGAATTACGGAACGGTAAGAATATTTAAGGATTTTGTAAGAATTTAATGTATTTAATGTAAGCTTGTAAGTAATTCTTGAGATCGTATTTTTGAAATCTTATGTTACAATTTATGTAAACAAACCAGTTTAATATATCAGTAGCAATAAACATGCCCGAGAGAATCTTGATGTTCCTTGAGATCACTGATGCAGTGGCGTGTCCGTTTGCCGTCTAGCCGTCTAGTCTAACTAGTGGCCGACCCGTAAAACATTGTTTATGTAAATATTTTTTATCCAACGGCGTAACCATGTGCAAGATTTATGGTAAATTAACCCAACTGGAGAATGGAGGGGGTTAAAAAACCTGTAACATTGGAGATACCGTCTCAGATATTCCTAGACGAAGAAGAGAGCGTTATGGAGGCTTATGAGTCCGGTAACGCACACTCGTACCTAAACTGAATCGATCCAAACAAGTTCAAATGGAAAACCAAGATAGAGACGGGCGGAACATGTCAATATAAACCTGCAAGAGGTAGATTGCTCAGGATCATAGCTAGGTAAATGATTGGACTCTTCAGGTGAAGTGACGTCAATCTCCACTGAGTAAATATTCAACTGTAATATTTCTATTAGTATAAATTCTTGTATTTTTTCTTTATTTTGCTCTTTAAAAAAACATTGTCGCTGACACTGATGGCACCATAGCCAAAAATATCCGGCGTAACCTGTTCTGTTTTGCAGCATCCCCGGCGGCTTCCTGAAGACATCCATTGGTTACAGACTTTACCAGATCGTCCATTGTAGAACTGAGCTGCCTGTTTCGTGGTCTGTCTATTAAATTTGCGATCTACACCGCGCCGGTGCTATATAATGCGTATTTCCATTTTGCTGCATCGTCATAATATTGAGCATTGAGTTAATAATCATTTTTGTTGATTTTTTTAAAATTATTTAATGTCGCCATTTTTTTATTACTTCTCTCTCTTCTTTCCAAAGCATGGATTCGACATTCGAGTGTTTTTTTATATTTATCCTAATGAATTTCGCGGATACGTGATATCTTCTTCTTCTTTACCTTTTTTTTCATTTGCGTATTTTTGTGCATTTGGCATTACTTCGTATATCATAGAATTCGCATATCTCCGCATAGAATTCGCATATCTCCGCATAGAATTCGCATACCTCCGCATAGAATTCGCATGTTCACTGCTATTAATTCACTCTTCATTTCAAGTATTAATTGAATTTTTTTTATTGATTTTCCTTGAAAGGTATTTAATTGTTAATTCTCTCGGGTTTACTGTGATTAAATTCGGGCTTTTATGAATATACATTTTGTTCACAAAAATTACATAATTTATTTATATATCGTGCTGCACAAACAAAACTGTTTCATTTCTTTTACATTTGTTCCAGAAGCTACAGCAAGCTGCTCCAAATGGCCATCTATATCAAAAAATCTATGAACACACCTCAATGGGGAGCTGCGCCAATAGCAAGCCAATCCTGCTTTCTTGGTAAGCAGGTAAGCACTAGGTTAATGCATTGAATCGGTTCTTATTGTGTAATGTAACAATTTCCAACTGTTTAATTGAGTCATAAAAAACGTGAAATATTTTATCAGAATCTTAATACGAAATACTTTGTGGAAATAAAACGGAACCATAAGTGCGAATATTTTATTCTATGCCATCACCCTAATCTTGTACTGGTCTGCAGAAAATGCCCGTGGCACGTAATAATACCTACAATTTTTAATGCACTTATATTACTAAAGAACATGAATACATAGTAACACAATCATCTAGACATGGATTTTTGAATATTAATTTGATTTACAATCAAATTACGTAACAGTCAGTATCAAATAAATTTCAAGTGAATTAATGCTGCGTAGAGTTCAATAAGACATTTTTTCGCAAGAATAAGTCCTTATTCCAGAAAGACATGAAAATTTAATTCGTGGATACGGGCACAACTAATAAAGAGACAACGTTAATAAAAGTTTAAAGATGGAGATAATATAACATTTTTTATTCTGAAATCTATCTTCTCTCCAATGTCTTCCAGTAAATTCATTTAAAATAATGGAAGTTAATTTAATCAAATGTGCGAAAATTGTACTTATCATACTCGTAAAGCAATTCAATAATTTCGTACGTTTTGTTCACGAAGCAATTATAATAATTATTATTTTATGTTCGGTAATTAATATTTAGATTTCAAATGGTACAATAATAAGTACTGCTTCTAGGCAATAAAATATTTTTGTTTATACAAATTCAAATTATCGTTTTCATTATTGGAACTAATAACGATTAATTATTGTTATTTTATTACAAGTATTCCAAACCCATCATAAAACAGACGCAAAAGATAAACATAGGACATAATGAAATTATTACCTGCTAACGCACTTGAAAATTAATTAAACCATTACCTTCCTACAGTGCAGTAGTTTTTTAGTAATTCAATTTCCAAATTTTGTGAATAAGAGTTCCTCCGAAACAAAAAGTTCGCATATCTACCTACTTTGTTTAAGAAAATTAACACGTCATTCAAATCAAATTATGTAATACGGTAAAAAAAAAAACATTGAAAACAAATTTAAATAAATAAAATTAAATAACACCTTTTCTGAAATTGTTCAATATTGTGTGTCGAATAATAAAAATAATATTATTGCCATCCGCCATTTTTATAGTTTTTTTAAGTTTTTCTTTTTTTTAAGTTTCCGCCATTTTTATAGTTCTTTTAAGTAAGAATTTGAAAAAAAATAACGAGTGACAAAAATATTGTTATAAGACCGTTATACATTTCCTATTGTTAGAGCTAGGCATGGCCACAAAAAATCCATTAAAAAAAACATACAATTTATGGGATAATTTTCTAATGTTATTCAGTAATTCTTGTGCAGGAAAATCAGAAAATAACTAACTAACTAACTAACTAACCATCACGCCGTTTCCCTGCAGGGGTAGGCAGAGAGGATTGAACGCCACACTCTTCTATCCTGGCACACCACTTTTGCTTCGGCCACATTCATACATCTTCTCATCACGTTCTACGGTTGTTGGGCCTTTTAACCGGGCAATCCAAAATTACTTGTCGTTACCTTGATCGTTGCCCAGGTCTTTCGCGGACGCCCTCCTCCTGTGCCGTCAAACTTCCCTTCTCAATATATTTTCTAAACATCCTTTCCTCGTTCAATACGTTCACAATGACCAAACCATCTCAGCACTCCTTTCTTTATTCTATCTACCACACTACAGGCCAGCATTGATTTCACTTCTAATTTGTTATTCTCCATCTTATCGACCAAAGTTTTCAAACACAAGCGTCTTAGGTGACAGCATTCCACCGCTCAGTCTTACTTTCATTCCTCTTTTGCCCCTTCCAGGTTCAACTTTCCAACATACGGGTTGGCCACTAGAACGCCATTATGGTACCGTATCTTTGCTTTTGTGGACAGCTTCTTATTGGCCATAATGCATTTAGTTGCCCATACTTTGTTTCCCGCAGCTACTCTTCCTTTCGATAATCATCTCAGGCCGTGCCGTCTCTACAACAACTCGTTTCAATTGTTTTAGCATTCGTTGATTTATTGGAATTAATCACAATTAGTCACTCTTTCGTCGCTCTCGAATCACATCCACTTCGATTTGCTGACATTCATCAGAAGTTCACTCTGCATGCATACATCGGACATCCTGGATACCAAGCACTGCAGATCAGCTTCACTGTTAGCCACTAATACTGCATCGTCTGCGTATAGCAGACAGGATATGGTGAGTCCGTCCACTTTCGCTCCAACTTCTAGTTCCTTCAGTTCTTTCATACAATTATCCATAAACAGGTTGAAAAGCCATGGTGACATTACGCATCCCTGTTTGACACCTTTTGTAATATCAAACCATGATGTGAATATCCCATTAATTCTCACGCAAGCACTACTTCCTTCGTACAAGGATGCATTGCCTGTCTCATACAGGCAATGCATCCCTGTATTCACTTTACTCTTCACCCCATATTCAGACAAAACCTTCCATAACTTTCGTCTTATCACTCTGTCATACGCTTTTTGGAGATCCACAAAGGCACAAAAAAGTTTTTGGTTCTTTGCCAAAAACTTTTCCGTCATCTGGCGCAGTGAGAAAATCTGGTCCATGCATCCTCTTCCACTCATGAAGGCTCCTTGTACATCCCACACTTTTTCTTTCGTTGTCATCCTCACTCTTTCTATCAAAATTCTTGCATACAGTTTGCCAACAGAGCTCAATAGGGTAATGGCCCGATAATTCGCGCAGTCCATTCGCGACCCTTTTCCTTTGTATAGAGGCATGATAACAGCTCTTCTCCAATCCTTAGGAGTGTAGCTGCCCTCTAAACATTGGTTGAAGAGTCTATGAAGCCACGTGAGTATTACTGGACCACCACCCTTAATGTACTCGGCAGCAACATTGTCATAACCCACAGCCTTGCCATTCTTCATGTGCTTCAATGCTCTTTTGATTTCTTCCACAGTTATTTCATTCACACTGTCGTCACTATTCATAAATCCATTGGACGCCTCAAAGGAGTCCTCACTCACGTTCCCATTACTCTCATACATTTCTTCAAAAAATTCCTTCCATCTATCTTTTATTTCATTTTCGTTTCTAAGCATCAGAAAATAAACGATTATATAATTTAAAGCCTACTTAAGATTCATGTCATTACATGAATTGACATTTAATTTTAAATTAATACATATAGTAGGTTATAATAATAGCCCATTAAAGTTTTTAGTAATAACCTTTCAGCGTTGGTATTTTAATTTATTTATTGTTACTTTATTTTGTATTATCTTTAAAATTTCGGGTCATTCATACGCTTCAACAATTTTGAGAAATAATTTTGTTTTTCTTGTGTAGTCTTATACTGTCGTTTCTTTTCATATTTCATTAATAAAAATTCTTACTTAGTTTCATTCTATCATTGATTATTCGGGAAATAATCCTTGTTTTATTTAAAATATTTTTACCAAAACATTATATTTTATTATATTTTCAAAGTGTATATGGAAGACTGTGTAGATAGATATTCGGTCTGCTAGAGATGGCTTAAGAGATTTCTAAATGAGAATTTTAATCTTCTCGAACGAACCACATCGAAGACACTTAGTTAAGATCGATAATGACGTGCTAAAAGTAGTAGAAGGTATCTAATCCATCTCCTCAATAGAGGATATTTCAAGTGAAAAGAGTGCATCGTGGTCCAGCGTTTAGAAATACTAAAAGTATATTTTAATGAGAATCTTTAAGCTGGAAAAATTAAAAAAATATATTTAAATAACAAAAAAATAAAGAAAGCCAAAAGGACGTTAGTGATTTTTGAACTTTACAGAAGAGTAAAAGATTGTTGATTTGAGTAGCTTGTTGGTCTTGTGGTTAAGACTCTCGCCTCGTGATCCAAAGATCGCGGGTTCGAACCTCACTCCAGACCAGCAAGTAAGTCCTATTTCCATAGCACAAGCGTTTAGCTTAATTTGAAAATGGTATGAATATTGATGTGACACGTATTCCTTGTTCGCATCTCTATTTTCCTATTTCCATAGCACAAGCGTTTAGCTTAATTTGAAAATGGTATGAATATTGATGTGACACGTATTCCTTGTTCGCATCTCTATTTTCCTATTTCCATAGCACAAGCGTTTAGCTTAATTTGAAAATGGTATGAATATTGATGTGACACGTATTCCTTGTTTGCATCTCTATTTTTTAAAAAAGAAAAAAAAAGTTCTGTCAATCTGATTTTGTCAATATTTAGTTTATATGGAAATCGTTTAGTAATAAAAGAAACATTGACAAAATCAGATTAACAGGAACTTTATTTTGCTCCTGTAAAGTTCAAAATAATCACAAATACCCTTTTGGCTTTCCACTCGCAATATATAATTTTTATAATAATACCACAATAATTTTGTGGTAACTTTATTTAGATTAATAAAAATAAATTTTTGTATAAAACCCTATTTATTGAATAATCATATATTTTTCAGGGCCAATAGTTCCTTCAACAGAATATAATGCAAGAATACTCAAATTTAAAAATGTTAGTATAAAAATAAACTAATACAAAAAAACAATAGGTAGGTATATATGTTGGTTGAATAACTTATTAAGAACCAATATGAAGCTTGTTTAAAAGGTTATTATTTGTAAAAGGATATCGTTATTTATTATAGGCAATTTTCTTTTAAAATATTGATAATTTTTAAACTTCTAATTAAACTAAATAACTGAAATCCTATGATATTTTTCTATAATATTTCAAAACGTCATTTAAAATATATATATATTTTTTTTTTCAAAAGATTAGAACAAATTTCAGAATAATTATTGCAAAGTGCTTTTTAATTCTCATATCGAAATTTCTACCGTTTCACCTGAATAAAAATGATTGCAATCATTAATTTAGGAAAGTTAATTATTTATTGCAATATTACGCAATTATTAATTGGAAATAATAAACTTACAAATAACACATAAATTAAGTAAGAAAAATGAAAAATTATAAAAAGTGTTAATAGCAAATTAAATATTACAATTAACCTTTTAAATTCATTTTCCCATGCAACTCATATTATTCAACTTCCTTATACATATTTTTCATTTTGTCAATGTCTATACATCCAATTTTAATTTTATGTAAACGAAATGTATTGATTATTCCATAAAAGTGGCTTTATACAAAGAGTTTTCTTTTGATTAATATAACGATAATTTTTAACAATTGCATAATCAAAATGAATTTATGAAAAACTCCGTCGCACTTGACGTATTTGCGTCTATTTTGCTGAATACTGTAGTACTTGGATAGTATAATAGTTTGCATCTTTGAGCGGGAACATGTATTCCGCTCCTTTGATCCATACATATAGAATGCTCACTTATAATACTGGCGCGCACAAGATGAATAAGATAAATAAGATGCACTTTGTTAAGGTAGAAATTGTAAACTGTGTAAATGCCTTTGAATAGGAAAACAATAAAAATCAACTTATCTCCCTTAATAATCATATAAAGTTCAATTGCATTTCGAAATTCCTCATATTATTCCTCTCTATTGTTTTACCTCTTGTCTAAGGTGATCAATTAGTTTACAAATTCATCAATCGAAATACATGATTTCTCTATGAAACAATGGCCGTTACAAACGCTATTAAGATGGGGTGTAAAATAACAATGAGGCATAAACGCTCGCTCGCCACACATTTTTACATAGTCAGGATTGCCCCGGAAAAAGCGGCCGGCCGCTTATATTAAGAATTTGCCGTAATTAAATTATTTTATATGCAAGTGTACAAAGATAATAACTCATAATAGTTAAAGATAAATAAACAGAAAACGTGAACAAATTTTCTGTTCATTTTTATTGTGATCAATTTTTTATTTTTTTTAAATAAATGAAAGGTTTTTTACGCGCGACCTCATGTCCACATTTTAAAAGTATAATAAATATTTATAACTATCAATAATTTTTAAAATTTGAACGTTTCTGTAACAGTTTTAACTGCTGAATAATAAAAATGTTAAATATTGCGGTTTAGTAAGTCATTGTATAATTCGGCATAGTTAATAGTTTTGGTTTAACTTAAGCATGCTTGCACCAAGCACCAATTATATTTTCAGGATTTCAAAGGCTTTGGCATGCTTGAATTAACGTAATTACATAAAGAAAAAAGGAGTAAGCACTTACTTTTGAATAGCTGGAAAGTCTCCTTTGACTTCCATTATGAGTTAAGAATCGCTAAGAATCTAAAGGGTTTACAAAATGCACTAAATTTCCCATTTAATTTTAATTTAAGTCTCATAATTATCTGAACTTAGTCACCTACCATAATTTTATAAAAAATATTTTGAGAAACTTTTATACAATAACAAGTCTAAAATGATCCACACTATTCATTCCACAATTTTTTTACTCAAGGTTATAAGTTCAACGATACAACATTATTCTACATTACCACCTCCCGTGTCAATGCACTTGATCCAGAGTTCCACGAGCTTGCGTATTTCTTCTGAGAAGAAAGTTTTCATTTGGTCACGAAACCATTTTTGCACCGTATTTGGGAGTATCTGCAAGTATTTGGGAATCCGAACAAGCTTAACAGAAGCTTAACTCTTTGTGGATGATTTGATAGGCAGAAACATGACTGATTTTCTAAGAAGACGTCACTCACCTATTCGCTAGAAGCATTTATCTTGGGCTTCCTGAATCTTGTCACCCATGACGAAAATTGACGTCTTCCTACTCCCTCTAGGCACGTCATTCTTGTCTGGCCACTTTTAAATTTGATTTGAACTATTTGTGATAAAGCACTATCCCCGTATTGCGATAAAATACAACGATGAATTTCCACCCCTTTCACGCCCTCCGACCAGAGAAATCAGACAACTGCTTGTGGTTTGTTCTTGGTGCAAACTGCTGGCGGAGCGGAAATGTTTACCCTGTAATGGTGGGATGTCAAATGACCCGATAAAATTAAATTTTGCGCACGTAATTTCAATCGTTCCAACTCTAAACACGATTGCGCAGAAGGAATAATGACCATTTTAACGGTGTGTAATGGCAAAAGTGTAGATAAGTTTTGACTCGTCCTCTTATATAAAATTAAATCTATATTTGTGTGTTTTCTATAAAATACAATCTCTATTAACAATATAACAAAGTTTTGCAGACTAATTTGAACGAGAGGGAACTGAATATAACGGATATAATAAAAATAAATATAGTAGATTAAAAATTACAAATTATCAGTTAACTTGACACAATATGTTAGTTTAATTAAAATTTACAATATGTATGAATAGTTTTGTTCATTTATTATTATTTAATTAATAACTAAAGCATTTTTAAATTAAGAGGTTATTTTAAATCCTATAAAGTATAGAGACGGGTAATATCGTCCGGTTATTGAGGTATGCAAAATCAAAATTTAAATTTTATAAATCAAGGATTTATAAGAGTCGAAAGAATAGTAAACGAAGGATATAAAGCAAAGAATTCTTCAATTACAATAATTACAAGATAATAGTAGCTTGACATCTGAGGTAAGACTAGCGATGCAAATTTTTTTTCTGGTAAAAACATTATAAATTATGTGCGTAGGTATGGCCTGGAACCATCAACATAATAATGAAAGTACATATAATACAGAGAAAATAACATAGTTCACTGTAAATGTACATATGTGGTAAATATAAATATAAACTAATATAAATTTTAACATTTTATTCATAACATTGATCGGTTCAAAGATACAACAGTATTGAAACTGTTGTATAGTTAATGTTGTTATTTTTAAAATTAATAACTATATCCATCAACGAACTTGAAGCTCTGAATATAAATACTATTTGTAATAGATTGAAGATTGAAGACTGACATTGTAAAAAATGAATGAATGTAACGCTGATTATTGAATGAATTGCTGATATTGTATGGTTACGTGGAACGAATGAGAAAGAGGATGATAAAATATACTTCAAAGAAGGTCTCTCTTGACCGACAAACTGAATTTTGAAAGGCGTTTCTATTAAAACTTTATAAAACTCTTGTAAGACACGTACTCACGTTTGATTCGAAAACGTGGATAGGTTCTAAATATAGATGATAAAAAATCCCTAATGCCCAATGAAGGAAACAATTCGGACTGATTTATGGACCAGTTCATATTAGATGGGTTTGGAGAAGTCAATAAAATAATGAGTTAACTCGCGTTCTAAGAAGCCAATACCAGAAAGTTTATAGAAATTTCATGACTCAGGTGGGTAAGACGCGTGACCACCAATGCGAGTGTCATTGGCAAAACCAGAGTAAAGACCAAAACTTTGCTGGATGGACAGAGTTAGCAAAGTGTAACTATTTTAAGTATCCGGTAATGGAAATCGATTTCTGGGGATAAACCGCAATGGATATCTCTGCTCGACTGGGAAATGGTCGTACAAATAATGATTATAATGATTATTCTGCTAAAAAACTCAACAAGTATCAAGACATAATATTTTGAATATCTGTGAAGGAAAATATACGAAAAACTATATGAGTTGATGAAAAGAAGTTAAATTTAAATAAAATATTTTTGAATTGTCTTTAATGAAATCCTTATATTAAAATACCATTTAACAGAATAAAATATCATTAACCATATTTTCCTGTAATAAAGAATGTCCAAGTAACTTTGATGAAACATAAATGATAATGCGAGAATATATGTCTCTCATCAATATCACTTTGATAGAGGATGCTGAAAAATTGCAGACGTACTAAAAAGAGACCCCAATGAACTGCAATATATATTTGAAAAAAACATTGATTCACAACCTTTTCAAAGAAGTGGAAAATCAATATTATATTTTCAAATAAGAAATATACTTTATACATGGTTCTATGTACCACCAACAAAAATGAAGCTTACCTACAAAGAAGTGCTTTTTTAAATAGCTAAAAATGATAAAATAAATAAAAATAATACTAATCGAATCGAAAACTCTTGAAGTAAAAAGAGGAAAAGTGACATGCTAATAATATTCTTAGGTTTTCACGACCAATCAGGATTTTCTGGAATAGTATGTAGTAATGTAATGAGATCCGAAAGGTTGGCTAGAAAGGTTGTAGAAACACGGCGGCTCCTATAGCGCAGAGGGCATGACACTGTTTTCTCACACCGAGGGTTCCTGGTTCGATTCCCGGCGAGGTCACAATTTAATATTTGTAATTAACTCAAGCCTGGGTGTTTTGGTATTTGGGCGTTTGGCATGTCGAAGTGTAAAATAATATATCCCAGAAAACTCAAACCAGAAGATAAAATGCTTATAATTACAATTATCATCCAATAACATGATTTTTTGATTAAAATTAATATTAATTAATTATTAAATCTCTCGAAGTTTTAAATTTGACAATGTTATGTTCTTGGCTTGTTTCATGTATGCATAATGGCTTGATACAACGGAATTACGGATACAAAACTAGTTCTGTTTTCTACATTGTCACTTGTATTTTGCTGTAGTACTATCTGCAAGCCCTAAAGTGCGCTGCTCTTCCGTTGGAATTTCTTCCGCACTCATTATATTGGTGCTGCTTCTCTGAGGAATTTTAATATCCTTAGTCATGTAATTGTCTGCCTTCTATTTGGAGATCAAAGCCAATTAATCAAATAGTACGTAGCAAACATGGATAAAGTAGGGTTTTTATAAATAAAAATTGAGGTGCTTAGTAGATGCAAATATATACGTAGACCATTTGCGTAGCTGAAATAAAAAAAAGTGGAAAAAATCATCGTTTTTTCGAAAAAAAAATTTTTTAGTATAATGAATGCAGCTCCATGATGGTGTTCGTGAAATAACCAAAAATTGAACCTGTATTTTCAAATCAATTTAATAAATATAGGTAATACTTTTCGTATATATTAGAAATTATTTACTGGCAATAATAATAACCGTTACGGATGATTCAAAATTATTTAATTACTTCAAAATATATCATATTACTTAGTAAACATTTAATTTAATTTTAATAATTATGATAGCTAAGCCAAAGATAAAATTAATTGAATTTAGTCTGGTAATGCTTTTACATTATCGTTTTGTTTACTCACGGTTTTCACAAAAAACAAATTGAAAGCTTTTTTTCTACATATTGAAAATTAAAAATAAATACATGTTGGGAATGTAATGGTTTTAAAATATAATCATTTATTTATAATAATATTTATTATTATAACAGTAAATTCTAGTAATTAAAAAATAACATAATTCAGGAAGATAACCCAAGCAACTTTTTTATGATAAATAAATGATTTTTCGCAAAATATGCCTTTTGCCAAAAAAAAATAGTATTTACTATTTCACAACATTTTTAAAACAAGCGGTCCGTTTAAATTTATCATATATTTTATATCAGGTCACCGAATTATCCCGGAGAATCTCCGTATTCTCAACCTTACCCAAAAAATATATTTTTTAACTCTTCTTTAATTATCGTGGTCTGGACGGGTTAGAATCTATTGAATATTTTGTCTGAAGAGGGTCAAATCGAAAAAAAAATGTAACTAAATAGAAACAAATTTCATGATTGCTGCGAAACAAAATAAATCATCTCAATTATTATGTGTTGAAATTATCCCTGACAGAAAGAAGACAAAGGCAAGAGCCGTCAGCCACTTCGCGCGGCAGCCGCCCGACGCCACTTTGTGAAATTACCAGCCCCGAATTCTAGCGGCTCTGATAGCTTTCAACGTTCAAATTAATTATTAAACGCGGCCATAAAAGAGATTTCGGCGGACGTAAAAATGTGATTCATATTCCGCTTTTGTTCGCGGTGGGAGAATTCTAAATTATCGCCGATGAAACGGAGACTGGTGTAATGATGGCCCGGTAAATGGGTTGAAAAATGTAATGGCTCTATTTTTTTCCAAGGGAGTGACGGTTAACCCTTCCGTGGCCATGCAGAAACAAAGTTAAACCTTTTATATTTCTGTAAATATGTACAGTACTAAATTCACAGGGAAATTATCTACCTATGCGTTTTACAATGTGCAATTTTATTTTTATTTTATTTTATTCCATAATCCAACAGGGAGACATATATTTGGTAAGACATACAATACTTGGTAAGACAAAATACAGAAGATAGTTAAATGTCTCCCACAATTAAAGGATGACACAGATAGAACGTACATAATTATAGATAGATAAGTCAATTTAATAATGACAGATAAAACAGTTTTACAGTTGCATTTAACCGATTATTTCTAATTTCACATTAACATAAAAGGGTTCGTAATGTATGTATATACCTAATATACATGTACAGGGAGGGGCATGAGTTTCAAGTATCTGCCTCACCATATGACAATACTCTTCATATTTAGTATTTAAAATATCTATTGAGTTCAAAAGGTAATTATAATCTATGTATATGTGTGGAATGGGAGAGGATTTCCTATTGTAGGTATGATAAGTTGGAAGGGAAAAGAAGTACTTATTTCTAGTACGTCGGAATGGGATATGGAAAGATAGCAAGCTGGTGATTTCAAGAGAATCAATAAGGTTATGAATTATTTGGAAAAGAAAGGATTAATCGGACAATATTCGCCTGTTTTCTAGTGTCCAAATTATGAAATTTTATAGTCCAAATAGTCAAAATTCACATTAAATTTGTAGTCAAAAATAATTATTGTGATTTATACAAAGTTTGTTAGATTTCTCAAATCAATAATTATGTCTGACCACATAATTTTAAACATCGAAAATAGTGTTTGCACTTCCTTGCACTGTTCCCTCATTGCCTAGGTAGGCTGTTGGGGTCGGCTCTTCTCGTTCTCAGGCTATATCTTCTTTTTATTTCTTTCTAATTATCTCTGGCATTTCGTAGAAAATTTTCATTACACTGTACAACACAGCTATTAGAGATTTATACTTCTTCTTCATTGCAGTCTCATCATATCTCTTCCTCTTATAAAATGTTTGTGCTTATATTAATTTGCTTCGTAATGCTCCATATTAGGGTGTGTCACTTTTTTCAACTTTCGATTTTTCAAATTTAATAGTTCTCAAAAGTTGCATTTTTATATGTTATTAAATGCTGTATTTACAGTTTTCCTTAATACTGGTACTTTTGGCTAGTTAAAAGGCCTTGAAATATAGAAAAAGTTGCAAAATAACGTTCCAACCAGAACGATATATTTTTTGTATTTATCAATTGTCTTAGTGATTAAATGCTTTTTTATAATAATAATATAGCCAGCATAAAGAAAACGCCATATTTAAGTTCATTTTGATAATCTGTTAGCTTAAATATCTACCCCCGTTCGGGCAATTTCAGCTTGTTTCGGGTCGCGCTCCCGTTATGCGTGCCTCATTAGGTCAGACTCTATACCGAACGGTTTTATTTATTAGTTTACTTGTTTTCAACCGTCGTAAAATTTCTACATATTATACGTAATAAATTTAAGTGTTTATTTCATTCATGAAACGAATCACAATGGCATCGAATCCGTCAAGTTCAAAAGAAACCAGAGGTCGTACGAAATTACGTATTTTTGAGAAATATCCCGAAAAATTCAGAAGTACTATGTTACTAACTTATGGATATGTTTGGCGACATTATGAGTGGGTGCGTCATGAAATGAAACGGTCAAGTAGTTTAGAACCACAAGCAAAAGTCATCACTTCTCAAGTGGCTCGAACCGTTCTTGAAGTTTGGAAAAATGCAAGCATTGTGAGCCAGCTTCTATTATCATATTGCAAACAGTGTAGGCTACTATCGAAAAAATTCAACAAAGAACCAAAAAGTCAATCGTATTTAGATAAAATAGAAAACTTTATAACTAAATCAACAATTATTTTTGAGATTGCTGCTTGCAAATGCAAAAATTATTCTTCTTGTTAATGTGGACAAAATAAAATTGTTCCGATTAAAGACCACCCCTTTCTTGAAGACCAAAGAACCTTCAGATGCATAGGCATTGGAAAAATAGTTAAAGGAAGAGAAAATTGAGAAAGTACAAAAAAATTCGAAAAGTTGGCTGAAGTATGTGATCGTTATGGCATGTCACACAGAGCAGGCGCTGCTATTGCTTCGGCTACACTGAGTGATATCAGGGAGGCATCAAATGTTGACAAATGACAACAAAATTGTAATAGAATAGGGTACACGAGAGTTTTGAAAGCTCGTGCCTCACAAAAATCATTGTCGAGATCTTTTGTGATACCACAAATCAATTTTGAGAGCGATCATTATTACGATATGATTTCCTGGCCAGGGAGGATCTTTCTCATCCTGCCAGGAAATCATGTCGTAATAATGATCGCTCTCAAAATTGATTTGTGGTATCACAAAAGATATCGACAATGATTTTTGCGAGGCACGAGCTTTCAAAACTCTCGTATACCCTATTCTATTACAATTTTGTTGTCATTTGTCAACATTTGATGCCTCCCTGATATCACTCAGTGTAGCCGAAGCAATAGCAGCGCCTGCTCTGTGCGATATGCCATAACGATCACATACTTCAGCCAACTTTTCGAATTTTTTTGTACTTTCTCAATTTTCTCTTCCTTTAACTATGTTTCCAATGCCTATGCATCTGAAGATTCTTTGGTCTTCAAGAAATGGAATTAAGAAGTAATGAAATTCAAGAAATAAATTCTTTAATCGGAACAATTTTATTTTGTCCACATTTACAAGAATAATTTTTGCATTTGCACGCAGCAATGTCAAAAAGAATTGTTGATTTAGTTATAAAGTTTTCTATTTTATCTAAATACTTTTGACTTTTTGGTTCTTTGTTGAATTTTTTCGATAGTAGCCTATACTGTTTGCAATATGATAATAGAAGCTGGCTCACAGTGCTTGCATTTTTCCAAACTTCAAGAACGGTTCGAGCCACTTGAGAAGTGATGACTTTTGCTTGTGGTTCTAAACTACTTGACTGTTTCATTTCATGACGCACCCACTCATAATGTCGTTAAACATATCCATAAGTTGGTAACATAGTACTTTTGAATTTTTCGGGATATTTCTCAAAAATACGTAATTTCGTACGACCTCTGGTTTCTTTTGAACTTGACGGAATCGATGCCATTGTGATTCGTTTCATGAATGAATTAAACACTTAAATTTATTACGTATAATATGTAGGAACTTTACGTCGGTTGTAAACAAGTAAACTAATAAATACAACCGTTCGGTATGGAGTCTGACCTAATGAGGCACGCATAACGGGAGCGCAACCCGAAACAAGCCGAAATTGCCCGAACGGGGGTAGGTATTTAAGCTAACAGATTATCAAAATGAACTTAAATATGGCGTTTTCCTTATGCTGGCTATATTATTATTAGAAAAAAAGCATTTAATTACTAAGACAATTGGTAAATACAAAAAATATATCGTTCTGATTGGAACGTTATTTTACAACTTTTTCTATATTTCAAGGCCTTTTAACTAGCCAAAAGTACCAGTATTAAGGAAAACTGTAAATACAGCATTTAATAACATATAAAAATGCAACTTTTGAGAACTATTAAACTTGAAAAATCGAAAGTTGAAAAAAGTGACACACC
>JADDOH010000233.1:0-88187 GCA_016648135.1 Agrypnia vestita | reverse complement strand
AGTTCATCGATCCCTTTACTAAAAAAACCATTCGGACGGGAATCAATAAAATCTTTGAAGGCGGTTGGACTGCCCCATCGGAGTTGAATTTTTTCCTTTGCAAGAAGTTATCCAAATTTCGAAAAAAATGGTAATCTGTTGAGGCAAGGTCCGGAGAGTACGGTGGATGTCTTAGACATTCCAATTGAAGCTCCTCTAATTTGGTAGCCGTCTGTTGTGCAGTGTGTGGTCTAGCGTTATCATGAAGCAGCAGTGGCCTAGAGCGATTAACCAGCCTCGGTTGTTTAGCAGCTAGCTTTTCCATCATGGTTTGCAGTTGCTGCCAATAGACATCGGCCGAAATCATCTGGCCAGATTTAAGAAAGCCGTAGTGAACGACACCAGCACTAGTCCACCAAACGCTCACAAGTAACTTTTTTGGAGTCAATTTTCGCTTGGGGCATAGTTTGGCTGGTTAGGCAGGGTTCAGCCATTGCGATGAGCGCTTCCGATTATCGTACAGTATCCACTTTTCATCACAGATAATGATTTGATTTAAAATCCCTTCATTATTGTGCCGGTTGAGTAATGCAATGCAGCAGTCAACGCGCCTTTGTTGATTTGCTTCACTCAATTCGTGAGGTACCCACCTTTCAAGCTTTTTCACCTTACCAATTTGCTTCAAGTGGATTAAAACAGTTTTATCACTAACACCGCAGCCTGCAGCTAACTCGGATGTGGTTTGCGATGGATCCGCTTCCACAATAGCCTTCAATTCTTCATTATCAACTTTGGTCTCCGGCCGTCCACGGGGCTTGTTCTGCAGGTCGAAATTTCCAGAACGAAAACGTTGGAACCAAAAACGCACTGTGTTTTCTTTTGCGGCACCGTCGCCATACACATCATTAATCCTTCGAGCCGTTTCTGCAGTACTGGTGCCACGGTGGAACTCGTACTCGTAAATAACGCGATATTTCAAATTTTTCATTTTGTAAACTGAGTGACGCAAAGAAAAAAACAATTGAGGAAAAAACAAATGAATTATAATTTTCAAAACACAAATACATGAGTAAATAGCTATATAAATTTGGATTTGGAATTCCTAACCAAAGAGAAGATATTTGAGATCAAATTTGCCAGTACGGCAAAACGCCAATTTCATATGTAAGGACCTAATATATAATACTATCTACTATATATATATACTATCCAGAACTACGTTATTAATTAAAAAACACAGAGTAAATAAACAATTACACGTGTTTTCGTGATGGCGATCTGACCTGTTTTCATCGGGCAAAAGCGTGCGAAATTCGGTTTCGGCACATATTTAAACCGAACATTCGGCCGAATTCGACATTCGGCAGAACCCACACTCGGTGCAGCACTAGTACCTACCCCCAAGGATGTGTCATATGACGAAATGTGAAACTAAATTGAGATTTGATGTCGATTTTAGACTGAAACATCATACAGCAAAGATAGCAATATTTAATTATATAAATAGCAAAAGCAGCAATTTCCACCGCTTGGTAGCAAACACAGCAGTATCCATATTTAAAAGTTAAATATTTATTTGTACAAATACCTACCTATATAAAAGGAAACCGAAGGTGGCAATTGTTTTTAAAAACTTCTTTTCAATAAGATGTTAAGTTTCACAGATTCCGGAAAAATTTCCTTGAGTAGTGACAGATTTTTTTTGTATTTATCTCAGAAACACCTCTACGCAATTTGGTTTTATACCCCTAAAATATCTTATTTTTCTACACTACATTTTAATACCTACATAATAGTATCATATTAATATCTACTGTTTAGGCTGATATAGATCAACAAAATTCTGGGTTTCGATAATAACACATTTTTTTACACGAAGCAAACACATTGTGGTGCGACATAATATCTTTAAATAAAATAACTTTTTGTTTAACACACTTAACTTTTTTTTTTTTTTTTTTTTTTTCCTGATGAAGAAGCCATTGGCTTTGAAACATGTTGATTTTTTTCAATAAATAAGTGGTTTAAACAAAGTTAATTTATATTAATTATAATTATGTTACCACAAAATAAATTTGCTACATTTGAAGAAAAAGTTATTTTATTTAAACAAATTTATTTATTTCCTATTTTACATCTTAGGTTACCTTACAATTCGGTACCTACCTACTTAAATAGTTGAAAATTAAAAACCATAGAATACCGAACTCCATCAACATTTTTTTGGGCAAATCGAAGAAAAAAGTTTCTATGACTGATAACTTCAGATTGATAATTGATATCATGGTTAACTAATATTTAATATTTAATATGGAAGAATGAGCTTAGAGAATATTTTGATACTTAAATCTAAAAAAAGTGTTATATTTTGATACTCAATGACTCAATTTATTACACGAAAGTACCTAGGTACCTATCTAGGTACCTACTAAAAATAAAATGTATTTTTTTAATGCTAAAGCTTTGACCGAACGTACACAAAACAACTATAAATCCATTTAATTATTATCGATGTATATTTGTAAAATAAAGTTATCAAATTTGTACTTCGTACCTACTTTCTTTTGTTTGCTCTGCGTGGGAATGTACTTCCCGGAAAGGCTTTAGACTTAAATATGGTATTTTGGACCCGCGAGTCATCCGCCTCTTTAGCTCAGTGGTAGAGCACTGGTCTCGTAAACCAGGGGTCGTGAGTTCAATCCTCACAGGAGGCATCAACTTACACCGTTTTTTGCATTTTTTTTCACTTTTATATGTTCTGTCTATATACAAAAAACTTTTTATAAGTCGCAAAAATTAATTACTAACTGCTACCAAAAAAGTAACGCAAATGCCTTGTTTTCAATAGTTATTCGGTGTTCTACGTTTGCAATATATTTATCTAGGTACTATTTATCTACCAGGTATTACACTATATGTAAAATACATATATTTACTAGGTACTATAGGTTTGTAGTTAGATATTTATCTAGGCACTCTAGACATTAATACTTTACAATTCAATTTTTGGAATAGTCGCTTGTATTAAGCAATATTTTTTTAACTTCATTAATCCTACGACTAAAAGATATTTTATATGTTTGCAAGAACATTTGGTAATTTCAAAAAAATAATGCGATTTAAAGCTGTTTCTCCATACATTTTGCGAGAAATATTTTCTAGTATTAATGCCATCTGGCGTCAAAGCAGTCAAACAACGTTGGAATCGTTGTTCCAAACCCCACAGAATCGAGCATCAACTTGATATCATTTTCAGTAGATTGATAGAAGTATACGAATAATTGCCTGCATGGATAAAGTATTATATAAATTGAATATGCGAGTCTTCACAGATTTGATTACAAATGCATTGTGGTGTACTCTAATTAAATAATAAGAATGCTTTGCTTTGTATATGAAGAGTATCTTATAACCGCCATGATCGATTAGCTCGTCTAATTTTCAATGTGTATGAGCGATCGGTCCTGTCATTCATAAGTAATAAGCTTGGAAAATGGTGAAGGCGGGAAGAAATAAACGATTGCACATTTACTGAATCATTTCTAGATAACGTCAAGCAATTTATCTCGGGCTACTAAGGACGGCACTTCAACAAAAAATGTTACAACGATTGCATATGCTACAACGAACCATTTAGTACTCAGTTGTACGCGCTTGCGAATGACGTATCGACTTGTTCCCGCTTTTATTAATCAGTTCAGATATCAGTTTAGTTCAGTAAATTGATTGAATTATCCTGATATATTATTTTAACAATGAGCCGGCAGAATAGAGTGAGAAAGCTAATTAACTTTGATATTAAGAAGGAGATAATCTCAAAGCGGGAAAATGGGAAAAGTGTAGCAGATCTAAGCGCTGAATATGGTTTCGCTAAATCAACGATTAGTACAATTTTAAAAAACAAGGAAGGCATAAAAAGTGCACAGGTCGCAAAGGGAATCTCTAGGTTGAGCAGCTCCCGTTGTAGTATTACAGAAGAGATGGAAACGCTTCTTTTAGTGTGGATTCGTGAAAGACAAATGACTGGCGACAGTGTCAGCGAGGCGGTTGTTTGTGAAAAAGCCAAACAATTGTTTGGGGAACTCGTCGCTAGGGCTTCTAGTGCAAGTTCTGGTCCTGTGAAGGAGTTTTTTGGTACCAAGGGGTGGCTTGCCGGATTCAAGAAAAGGAATGTAAGTGTTGTCAAAGCATACATAAGTTACACTTTATACATAACATTTATGATTTACTTAAATATGTTATAACCTTTGATTATTTTAAAAGTTAAATTGAACATTAGAGCTACTAAGGAAATAGGCCTATGCATTGACTCCAATGAGACTAAATATAAGCCTGCCACTAAAACAGTTATTAATAACCAGGTCCCAATCACAATCATCATAGGCTCACACACAATAAAATGTATTGACAATTTCACCTACTTAGGATCAATAGTGACCAATGCAAAGGACACATCAACCGAGATCAAACACAGAATACACAAGGCAAATAAATGCTTCTTCGGTTTGAGAAAACATCTGGCATCCCAAACGCTGTCAAGGAAAACAAAACTTACCATCTATAAAACGCTATCACATTCTGTATTAACGTATAGCTCTGAATTATGTGTATTGAGTAAAAAAGGATGAAATGTCTCTCCTTGTATTTGAAAGAAAAATATTCTGTCCAGTACAGATAAACGGAGCTTAGTGAATATGATACAACGAAGAGGTCTACAGTATTTACAATGAGCCCAACATAATATAATTTATCAAAATAGGGAGGCTGCTCACAAAGCTCCAACGTAGACGCAGCGTTGGTAGCCCCAAACTCCGATGGCTGGATGGAGTGCAGCAAGAGTGAAAACTATAAGCATCAAGGATTGGAGTCAGGATAGAGGAAGATGGAGAGGAATCTTGAAGGAGGCCAAGGCCCACAATGAGCTGTGGAGCCATTGATGATGGTGAATTGAACATTATGCCAATGTGATAATAATTTAAATGTTATAGAAAGGGAACCTCAATAGGTTCCCTTTCTTTAATAGAGTCTTTTGTTCCAGGAACAATTTCCTGGAACAAAAGACTCACTCTATAATCTGATGTTTAACACAATATTTACTGTACCTAAAAAAATATTTATTTTACCCTTTCGAGATGAATAAATTAACAACATTTTATTTGAATTTGATACCGGACCAAAGTTGTTCGTGAAGTTTGGGGAAAGAACCAACATCTACAGCATTGTCAAAAATACCATGTGCTTGACGAGATATAGGTTTTACAAGTATTTCATAAGATGTATCTAGACCTTTGTACGGTACTGTAAATAAATGAGTCTAATTTAAGTACCTTACCTACGCTGTAACGAATTGCATTGAGTTGGGGAATTTCTCGCTCGCTCGCACATTCGATTTTTAAAAGCCCGCGCGCGCGCATTAGGAATCCAACATGGCAGACTTTTGCTTCCCTACCGGCACTTCGCAGAATGGAGTTCAAGGACTGATGACGCGATCTATTTCTGTCTCACTCTCGCACACCGTCACGAGGGCGAATGTATGCGTGTGTATCCACACAAAATAATATGCAAGACGGTTTACTATAGATGCCGAGTGTGACGTACTACGGCCGCGGTTCCCAAACATTTGCGTAGCGTCCCACCCCAACGCTGCGTGGGGGAGACGGGTGTCTACATTCTAATCCTAGTAGAATGGGTGGCGCCCGCCGCGAGGCGCGCATCGATCAGGGACGCCGTTTTGGTCTCACGCCTTTCAGATACAAACGCAGTTTGGCCAGATTATTTCTTGAATCGTTTGAACTCGCTCGATTCATCGGACTGAAATGAAGATTAGCAAACAGCCTACCCCTGATTTTCATATACAATGATTTGTAAATAAATAAACATTAATGCGCTTTTAATTATATTCTTAGTAGCTTAGTTGAGCCAGTAGTAGCAATTATGGCCAGTAAGAATCTGTCAAAGGAAGCAGGACTAGCGGTACATAATGGCGTTCTAGTGCCAACCCTAATGTAAGGCCTGTATGTAAGCCTGGAATTGGCAAAAGAGGAATGAAAGTAGACTGAATGCGGTAGAAATGCGGTCACTAAGACGCTTGTCTGGAAAATCTTCGGTCAATAGAGTAAAGAATGAACAAATTAGACGTGAATGCAATACTGGCTGTAGTGTGGTAGATAGAATAAATAAAGGAGTGCTGAGATGGTTTGGTCATGTGGAACGTATGAACGAGGAAAGGATGGTTAAGAAAATATATGAGGCGAGTGTTGAAGGCAACAGAAACAGAGGGCGTCCGCGAAAGACCTGGCATGATCAGATACAACAAGTGTTTGAGGATGGCCCTGTTAAAAGCCGCAACAACCGTAGAACTTGTGTGAGAAGATGTATGAATGTGGCCGAAGCAAAAGTGGTGTGCCAGCATAGAAGAGTGTGGCGTTCAATCCTCTCTGCCTACCCCTGCGGGGAAACGGCGTGATGGTTAGCTTAGTTGATTCTCCCTCTTCTTCAGCTTTATTTAGACTCAAGAGTCTGTTTGTGCAGGAGTTTCCTCTTGTGACGCTGAATTTCAGCTATCTCTCCATCGCTTCGGGGGTCTCCCTGGTGAACGCGGTACATCCGGTACGCCATGCATGGTATGTATGGTAATCTCTGAACGTGTTGGTACCAGTATCGTCGACGCTGTCGCCCCCATCAAAGCAAAAGCCACGTTAGGGCTGCACAGGGAGGAGGAAAGGTTTCAGAAGAGTTCAAAATGGGATCACGTAGTTTATGAACACTACCTTACACTATCGTATCTACACAAGTAGAAACAGGTAAACTGACTATCTGTCAACAGGTACTGTCTAAACAGGTAAACTAATAACCTTTATTTTGTTAATTTATTTTTCCAAGAATTCTACACGTCATACCATACAATAAGCTTAAGACTTAGTGTATAAACACTAACAATATGCACAAGAATACAGTAATGCACTCTTAAATAAGAATGGTCTTGTTTTTTATAGTCTTCACAACTTTTATATACTTTTATGTTCTTTCCGAAAACTTTTAGAGTGCCAATACTCTATCACTTTTTTTAAAAATGGTTAAGGGTGTTATGCTGACTGATAGAAGTGATATTCAAATATCTCTGGTATCCATTCTGTCATAGTCAATGTGGACCTACTTTTACCGTTTCTACACAACACTATCGTGAAGACGTCATTTTATATTTATATCCTCAATTATTTGATTCATTTTATAGTTACGTAGTATTTTGTTTTATATTTACGTTACGAGTATTTTGTTCTCACTATATTGTCAGCTGCCCATCTCGACACAGGTTCTTCCTAGTGAGATGAGCGGCTTCTTTTCCTACAACATATATCAAGATGAAGATAAATAAATAAATAAAATAAAATAATAATAATTATGGGGTGGTTATCGACATTGATTTACATCATGAGTTGTTGGAACCAAATTAATTTATCGATTAGAAAGACATACAGAAAAATCGAATCCACGAAAAAATATTTGGCTGCTGCCGTTCGTGGATTTGATTTTTCTTTATGTCTTTCTAATTGATTAATTTATTTGGTTTTAAATTTCACAGAACATTGTTCTGAAAAAAAATTGCAACTTCACAATAAGAATGCGTTCTTGAATATAACTGTTAGGAGTTATCTTAATAAATAAATAAATAAATATAACTTTATTCCAGAATGTGGGGAGGTTTGTGCAATCCTACACATTCCATATAAAAGTAGGTACACACATTTAAAATATTATATAAAATAAAAGAGAAATAATAAAATCATACAAAATAGAGGAGAAGTATTATAAGTATTAAAAGTATTAAAAGAAATATATCGTATATTAGCTGCTTTAGCGAGCGATGGCAAGTCAATTATGCGGCGCCAGTATCTTTCTCCAGTGTGCATCGATGCTGGATGCTGGAGTAAGGCGGGCTTCCTGGATGAGGATATTTCCGGAGCTGTATATCCTTTCCCTCATTCCTGCCACCCTGGATCTTATGAGAGCTGCAAAGTTGGGAACACGCCCCTCAGTGAACATACCGGAAGCGCTGCAATATCTGGGAAGTCCAAACATCATACGGAAGGCGTTGTTATATTGTATGCGAAGTCTTTCTATGCTGCTCTTTTTATAATTTGTCCAGAGTTCACATGTATATAACGTTGCACAGAAGGCAAGGAATAGCGTTCTTTTTACAGCGGTGCTACAAAGACGAAACCTTCTACACAGCATATTCGCTTTTACACTGAGAGCTCGTCTTTGTCTGTCAATATCGTCGTCGTCCATTAGATTATTCGTAATTATGTGTCCTAGGTATTTTGTTCTTTCGGTCACCTTCAGGACCACACCGTTCAGGGTAACTGGAGGAATACTTCTTGGGCCCTGACCATACTTAATGAATGTAGGTGTATTTGCTTTCTACAGATTTTATTTTACAGTTTTGTATGCATTATTTTATAGTTTATTATAAAAGTATAGGCGACGTTCGGCTTTGAAGAACATCCTCTATCCCGAATCAGTGCGTTATGTCGTGGTTTAAATTGTGTTGCATTATGGTTTATTGCAATTTTTGAGGTGAGTAGACCTCTTCCCATTTAAGAAAGACAATCGAATTAGTATGTGTAAGCCGTGCGTATAACGCACATTGTTTCGTTGCGTTGGTGTTTACCGGTGAAAACACCAACACGATGAAACAATGTGCCTCGTACGCACGGCTTTCTAAAAATTTAAAGAGGTCTACCTTAAATAGAAGCGATCTTCTGTCTGACGCTTTTAATGCTGTCGTTAAATACATCGACGAGATCACTCAGTTCGTTTAAGAGTTGCACACTGAGCGCTATGTTGTGCCTATTCATTGCATCCGTTCTGCATTTTGGAACATGGAAAAATGCGTGACCTCGATTACGCAAGAAGTTGTTCAGTCGAATATGCCATATATCTCTAGTAAGCTTATGAATATATCTTCCAAAACAATTAATGTGTAAACTCATGGTGTATATGCATTAGCGTGTATTGCATATTCATGAATTCGCAAACACTTTTTAATTGTAAAGGCTATTGTAAGAATTGTAAAGCGTCCTTGAGGTGAAATTTTCACGAAAATAGCGCTACGTAAATTATTAATTATTATTATTATTTTGTATATAAGTTAATTAAGTAAAAAACAATATCGCGAAAGTTCGCAGTACGCTGTTCTGTAAGGAATGTGTTCAAGATCAGATAAGTCCAGCCCCCCTTGGTGTGTGTGTATGTGTGTGTGTGCGTATGTGTGTGTATATGTGTAGCATGACACACAGGAGACGACGTGGGAACATTTTAGTACGCACTAAAAGCATAAAAGTTTACGTGTAGAAAAGAGAAGTGAATATTTCAAATTGCGTGACGTCATGCGCACCATCATGCCGCCCATAGTAGGGTCGCGCAAACTGCGGTACACGAATTTTCGGAATATACTTTATTAAAATTATTAATGTGTGAAAATCTGACATTATACAAACCTCATACGCGGTATAAATACATTCAGGAACATTCCCGATTAGACTGAAAAATGATGCAGCCGTCGGGCTTTCGCGGGTATATAAGGCGCCGCGCACGTCCAAAGAAGGAAGTTTTTGTTATGACCTCCACATTTCTAGTGATTTCAAATTTATTGTAAAACTTGTAGAGTGCTGTGAAATTCTCGATTAGGAAGCGTCCATAAACCACGTGGTTCCATTTTGAACTCTTTTGAACCATTCACTCCCATCATGTAGCCCTATCATGGCTTTTGCCTCGATCCCCCTTCCCCCGAGTGGATCGTAGGTACCTTTTCCTATTAATTCCAGAATTAAGACAGTTTGTGCTGTTTTTTCTTACCAAAACTGTTTTAAAATTGTTTATTATGTGCAAATCGAGCTGCGCAGATTTATCGATCGCATATTCTGTACCGTTTTAATTGTGCCAAATGAAATAAATGAAAGAATTACGTAGCTCCACTCTGACCCCCCCCCCACCCCCTCATGTAGCCCAGCGTGGCTTTCTACTTAACCCCTTTCCCTTGTCAGGTCACGTGGTTTAAGGACGCTCTTATATGCAATTCTTTCCGCTGCTACAATAGCCGGCAAACATCTTGAAAATTTTCGGAGTAGTAGGGGGAAGTTTGCGCAGAAGAAGACAAAATTTGTCTTCTGCGCAAACTTCCCCCACTACGCCAAAAAATTACAAGAAGTTTGCCGGCAACTGTATTACACGTTTACAATAAAGTTTCCGACACCTGACCCCCGAGTATGGCGCGCTGTCTCGGGTCCTCAAATGAATGCGTCGTTTACCGTTATTTTTTAGGTCCCAGGCGTCCCTGCTCCTGCGGCCGGCCGACCAAGGACACGGGCTGACGATGCACGACGGTGTCCACCGTCCACGATTATCGCCGATTGCAGGTGCATTCTGCAGTGTACCATTTCGTCCACATTAACATTTCATTTTATTGCCGAAATGTAACGCCGCAAGGGCAGGGGCGTGCATTCCACACAATCAAAAAAACTGTGCACATTCCTGACTATGACTTCCGCTATGTAATGTCACGGGTCGTGACTTTGGAAGACAAATGAAAATACTGGAAATTAATTAGCAATTTGTTAATTAGCAGGGGCGTACAGTGGGAACATCGCAGCGTGACTTTTACGTAACCAATTATTTGGAAAAAAAATCACAATTGTTATCATTCATATTTTAATATAAATATCATAAAAATCTGTAGCATTAATATTTGATTTCTATTTTTTTTTCTCCAAAATATACGTTGCAAAAAGGCAAGCTTCAATGTTCCCACTGTACGCGCCTGTTAATTAGTGATTAATTAATTTAACTAATCACTTAACACGAATTAAATTAATACACTATTCTTTGAATCGCACCAGTTTCCAATTTATCACTCTAATATTCACTCGGTAATAAAGTTTTTATGAACGCTTTATTATCGCTGGCAGCACTTATTTAACACTCACTAAAACATTCCAAGGATGTCCGAAGGAAAGCTAGAATCGTGCCAAAATCCTATGGAGAGAAATATGTTGAGAAAAAATTAAGGAATTGAATGATCTAAGAACAAACAAAAACGAAGAAAATTAAAGTAGCCATCAGAAGGCTTAAATGGAAATGGACTGGACATACAATCAGGGGAAGAGAGAAATGGTCAACAACAATAATGTATTGGTTCACAAGAGACAAGAAAAGAAAACAAGGCAGGCCTTCTAGAAGATGAGTGGATGAGATCAAAGCTACAGCAGGCGGCGCATGGACCAGAATGGCAAAATATAGGGAGGAGTGGAGGCAATTGGAGGAGGCCTTTGCCAAAAGTCATACAGACAGAACTGCCACGGTGTGACAGTCTAACTTGTCACAAGCAAAAAAAGAGATTTTAGTTTTTAAAATGTTATGAATGTCTGAATAAAGCTTGTTATTACTGTTATTATAAAACATTAGATCCAATTCTCGCACGTAGTAGTCACCTCTATGTAATCGATCACTGTAGGTAAGAACTCGCTCGATTTCTCTCATCCGCGGCTTATTTCGCACCGATAGAAATATCAAAGCAAACTCGCACACCGCGGCCTAGACGTTCTATTTATACGCAACGCTGGTCTTTCGAACCTCCTAGATAATTCTAGAGGTTAGGAGAAGGTTCTCGTTGCCTCTAGGCTGTCCCAGGCATTCGGACAGTGCGCAATTCCTTCTGCTTACCATTTTGTGACAGTAAACACACCGCCGAATGAAGATTAAAAAGATCGCTGATATTGTAAACATCTCGATAGAAAGCATACAAAATATTGCTATTTTTATAGTTACAAACAAACACACTTTCAACACCTATCGAAAGAATCCACTCTTTCAATTTTGACAGGCATCCTTCAAAAGAGGGCGTTAAATGATATATACATATTGTAGATTTTGCGCTATCAGCCATTAAACACGGGTACTTATCATATAACCAATAATCATAGCTCTCGTAGGTCCACATGCACATAATTCGTTAAAGTGTTAACTAGAATCATCTATCGGAAGAATTTATTGACGGCAAATAAAGCTGTGCATATGTTTCGTATAATTTTTCGAACGTACGTTTCCCAATTCCCAAACGTACACCAACTGAATGCTTTGTTTCTCGCGCCGTTCGATGTTCTAAATACACTTCTTCGCTTGCAAATACGTGTTTCAAGTACACTTTAAATATGGCGTTATTACGTATTTATATTTATAAATTAATAATTGAATAAAAGATACGTGTTAATATTTTTCAAGGACTAAAATCAACACATGCTTCTGTGCATTTCTTTTTGATGAATACAACCTTTAGTACTTTTAGTACTTTTTACATCATCTAAATCAGTAGCATAACCTAAGACATTACGCATTGCACGCCACTGCGCTGGGTAACTTGATAACATCACGATTGCCGATTTTTATGTTACCCATCTCGTGACGTAACGGCGAGGTACGTGATTCCACTGTTGGATATTTTGTGTTTTATTGTCAGACATCATAAAAAGTGTCGTCACCTTGACTTCAGCACAGTATAATAAATACATACAGTATGTTATCTTGGCAGTGTCCTTGAAATAAATACCTACGGCCGCTTGGTACTTAAACTTGGTTAAAAACGCACCAGGGCTGCTCATTGACGACTCTTTATGGTTTGGGGTGCCATAAATTGACCTAAATGTATGCGTGGAAGCGTCTCACACCGCTTGCGTCCGTACGTTACTGCAGCCCTGCGGCGACTGAGCAGTTCGAAGTATACCGAGATTTCGAAGGGTGTCGTTTCGGCTGTTTGTATGAAGATATAATACTGTATGCTTTACTATACTGTGACTTCAGTCAATGTTCATTTTTTATTACCTGCTTTTAAGTATTTGTGATAAGTTCATTCAGTAAATTCAACATTGGTCTTGCTGCATTGAAAATTATGCTATATATTGTATGTATCTAACACCACTAAACTATTTTGCCACAGCATTACTCGATTTACGGATCGAAAGCATCATCACTAAATCGGCTTTGACCAATCACTCACTGCATCTAATCTTCTCTTCCTCCACCTCTACTCTGTATCCTACCTCCTCACTCTTTCCCTCTCATCCCTATTCCCGTGTTAATATAAACACTCATCAGTTTTACTAATTTCTTTATTTATTACCATTATTTTACTTTAATATTGTTTATTGCTTTCTATAATATATTATTTTAGCTTTCAAATATTGTCTTATCCAACGTAGTACTTAATTTACTAGGCATCTGTGAATCTTTGTAATTGGTTTATGCAATGCACACTGTGCTCTAACATAATAATTGAAACTGTTAAGATTCCTTAATAAATAAATAAGGTGATTAGGCTTACTGCTTTATTCGGTACGTTAGTACTAATTTTTAAGGTTCTGTAGGATTTATAATATCTGCATTCGCCAGCCACGAATTACGAAGTGTCTTCCATCAGCGGCCAAGGGGAAAAGCAAGCAATCAAGCTAGACCCATCAACATTGTTCTTTAATAACAAGTTGTTTCAAAAACACATTAAAAATCCAACGCCGTATTTTTGCTCTTTTGTCACGTTTTCTCATCATGAGGTTTTAAAATGCTTTTAGAAACTCAACAATAAAATTGAAAACAACCATCTGTACCAACAATTAAAAAATATATTTTTTATTTTATTCTTATATTTTTTCTACACTTTTTGCGTTGTTTCTAATTGTTGTTATTATTATGTTACTCGATAGTCTATTATAGAATTCAACAAGCGTATACAGAAAACCATGCCATGCTATTTGTTCTCGGATTCACTTATTATATTCGGCCGTATTCTGAAAAGAGCAATGTTGCTATTTCTGTATCTTGACAGGTTGCCAGATTTTAATGCCGCCAATTTTGACGTTTTTAGTTTCACAGGTTTGAAATTAATGAATTTAGCAGAAATCAGAAAGCAGATAATCACTCGCTCTTGTGTAGCTTAAGTGTATGTCGCTATTCTGATACAAGTTGTTTTTAATATTTATTTTTATTTATTTTACATAGCATCTTTATCTTTTCGATATATATCAAATCATCATCTTATCAAATTTGAAATCAGTCTTCTTTTTTGTGTCCTATCCGTTCAACGGACGTTGGCTATTTATTTACAGCGGCCCGGAATAGCTCTACAATAGACTGACCAAACCACGGTCTCTTCAGCCTGATGTTGATGATGTTCTCCTTCCTCCAGGGTCCGACTTCCGGCAATCTTTCCCTGCATTATGAGATGCAAGATCTCCTACTTCTCTAGATGTCTCATCACATTTCCAAGATATTAAAGTTTTAAGATTTTTATTCATTTCATTTCATTGCCGATAAATCGGCGTTTATTGGACCGGAATAGACATTTGATTGCTTGATACATACACATAATACAATAATTAGGATTACATGTAACAAGCCTCTCGGCCACTACCTCGCTAGATATATAGAAATATCTGTTCTGAAGTAGGTAGCTTTTTTTACATTTTGTCCCCTTAGATCGACATCTGATATTTATTTAGAAAAAAAGTACGTACAGTAAAAATCAAGAGCAAAAAATATTAAAGTATCATGCGAAATGCAGGAAAAATATAGTTTTATATTTCTTATGGAACTACAAAAGCAATGGCAAGCTAACGAAGTATAAGAAAAAAAAGAAGATAGCATGCAAAGAAGAAACAAGAAAGAACGTAATTTGGTAAAAAGATAAATAAAATCTAGAAAGTGACAAGCAGGGCTGAACTATCTATAAAATATGATAGAATAAATAAAATAAAATTAGTACATATCATTGTTATAAGTACTTATTTTACTTTATTCATCCGAACTGTAAAAATCTTCATTTGTATCTCTGTCTTTCTAGATTATTTTGAGTATTCTTCTGTAGATCAACGTCTCGAATGCCGAATGCGTACAAATCGTGAATCAGTACAAAAACGTTTATCTAGATTTCGTCTACTGGACGGTGGGGCTCTTGCTTCTAATCCCCTCACTCGGCGATGCTGCAGATGAAACGCCTGGCCATTAGGTATTCCAGACGATGGTGCCAATCTGCGGAGCGCATTAGTCCGGCGCGCCGTGCGGCTGGCTCACTCCGATTCCTCGTATTTACAGAGAGTGAAAGAATGCCTGACTCCGCCGGGAAGAATGTGGCGTTATCGCCAATGTATATAAACACGCCTTCGCCGAGCTGGACCGCTCCGGTGCCAGGGTCTCGGGTCTCCGCGGCAGATTCTCGGCGCTGATTGCGCTAATAACGCGAGCGTGTGCCAGGAATTTTGTTGATTCATGTGAAACATTTTTCACCGATTCATTAAAACACATAGAACAGTCACTACCAACTAGGGTTACCGACGCAAAATTTATGAACAATCTATTATGAAATTAACTGATTAATTTTTTTATTAAAAAATAGAGATGCGAACACTGAATACGTGTCGCATCAATATTCTTACTGTTTCCAAACTAAGCTAAACGCCTGTGCTATAAAAGTGGGACTAAGGTGGTGTCCTGGTATGGGGCTTATACCAACGTGGGGTTCGCGATTAGATTTTTGATTAATTTTCTACTCAGATTTAGGCGATTGACTCCCCTTGCGGATCCAAGGAAAAGTTTCTAGTGAGGTCAGAGTAAATAAGAGCATTCGTGCTGTTTGGTTTATTGCATATGTTTTAATTGAATTTTATAATATTTAACATATACAGTTGTGACCACGCGAAGAAGTACAATTTTTACAACGCGAGAAAGATAGAAACTTACAAATACGTGTGATCTAGCCGACACGAGTGAACGGAATGGCGTCAAAGTTCGCGCCTTCCGCAGACCGTGCCCGTGGATTTTTATTGTGCATAATAGAAACAGACTTTCCCTAACAAATGTACGAGGGGAAGAGAAGAATATTTTTTACAAGGATAAAATTTGTATTTGACGTGTACACGATATTTCGGAACACACACAGCATAATTTGCCTCATCAGTTATCGCCGCGGAATATCTACGTCTTCAAGTTCGGAGGTTGGTACGCCCATTCATCCAAGTAACTTGGCACTGGAGCCGAGCCAAGCTACAATGAGACAGCATGTTTCATCTGTGACACCCGTGAATGATGGCTCCAGATCTTCAAGCTGCAAGAAATTACTGTACACAGCTGTAATATATTATACAGGATGGAACAGAGCGATATAGTTCACAATACTTTACAGGTAAATTTCTGACTAAATTGTGAGTCAACGTAATGAGTCAAGTAAATGTTGTCAAAAATAAAAACAACGTTCTAATAAATATCAATAGTTATGGAGATAAAGGACTTCAAAGTTGCATTTTTTTCTCAATATTTCTGACTTATTTTCTGTAAAACGCTAGATTGACATTACAGTTACTTATGTCGAACATTAAAATTCAATCTCTTCTATACAAGCCAAATAAAAATGATTAAAACCTTGTCTAAATTTGAAAAATATATTTTTGTAAGGTTTTTTATCAATTTATTTGGATTGTATTAAAGCAGTTTAATTTTTAATATTCTATGTAAGTTACCTGCGTGATATTTCAATATTTTACAGAAGACAAGACAGAAATATTGAAAAAAATGCAAATTTTGAAATCGCTCATCTCCTTTAACAACTATTCATATTATGGTGTTAGAAGATTTTCGAATAATAATTTAGCAGAAATTTATTTGTCAAATATTGTGGACTAGCTTTCTATATATAGATACAGTGTTTCCGGTGAGTGTTCGGTGACCGGTGTCAGAGTTTTTAGTAGCATAAAATATGATTAATTTCATCGACAAAACAACCCCTGTGTGTCATTTTTCTCCAGCCATAATTAAATGGAAATGATGTATCAATTTATTAATAACTACCCATATATAAAAATCAAAGAGGTCTCATTTGAAAGATAAAATAATAAGGATCAATATTACGTTAAGTGTATCACCAAAATTAAAAAAAAGACCAAAAATTAAGACCAAAAGTTAAAACAAATAACGAAAAAAATTAAAACGTATAGGGGGTGTTTTGTTGATGAAATTGATTATATTTTATGCTATCGAAGGCTCCGACACTGGTCACCGGACACTCACCGGTGACAGTATATAGTAAAAGCCTTTTACAATGAATAAAGATAAAGATTGGTATCAAAAAATAAATCACCATGATAAAATCAAAAGGAGGCGAGGGCTGACGGAGGCCAAGGCTCGATTTAAGCTATAGAGCCATTGAAGAAGAAGAAGAAAATCATAGAAAAAACATCAATATTTAAATAATTACAAAAACAGAGTAACAATTATATTGAATCACCTTCAAAAGCATTAATAATGTACATATATTTCCAAGGCTCTGAATTCTGCAGAGCAGCGAGTTGTATTCCATATAAGGTAATATTATGGGTACAATAAAATAGTACAGGTACTCTTATGTTCCTAGTAGGTGCATGTACATTAATCGTGTTTAAACGTCATATTTAACATTTTGAAAAGACAAATTAAGTCGGATATTTTTCATCTGTTTGATAACAAAAACTTGCAACTTATATATAATCAATCTAAAGATAATGTAACGTAAAAATGTCGGACACTTTTAATGGTTTTTATATGAATATCATAAAAAGGACACTTACTTTACATGTTTGGGCTTACAGTAGTAACACTCGTTTAGTGATTAAGCGGCCGGTAATTCGAGCCTCGTCTCAGTGTACGCATGCGTTTTTACACGTTAAATAATATAATTTAAATATTGCAATGTTACGGGTACAGACGGACAGACAGACAACGAAATTATTATGTCTGATATGTATATATTATATACACAGATTTCTGGACACGATGAAACTACACTGAACGCGGTGGAAATAGAGTGAGAAATTGTCAAATTAGAAGCGAATATAACGCTTACTGTAGCGTAGTATGTAGATAGAATAAAGAAAAGATCGCAGAGGTGGTTTGGTCACGTGGAACGTACAAGCGAGGATAGGATGGTAAAGAAAATGTATGAGCCGAGTGTTGAAGGAAGAGAACGCAGAGGGCATCCATAAAGCTTTTAATAGGGACAGCTCTATAAAAAGCTTCAAAAACCGAAGAGGATGAAACAAAAGTCGTGTGCCAGGATAGAAGAGTGTGGCGATCTTCTCTGCATACCCGTGCAAAAAAACGAAATGATGGTTAAACACCATCACTACCGTGCACATAGATAAGTATGTCTTATGATATTATTATATAACGATTTTGTTATACTGGGAGTAGGGGGTGTCCCTCTTCGGTGGAAATAAATTTTTATTCATATTTTATTTCAAGCATAAAAGACTTTAATCGCTTTTTGGAATCAGTTATCGGTTAAAAAATTTATGTTTTTCTGTCGACGGTTTTATGGAAAAAAGATCGTTATATTCTAGTTTTTCACGTGAAAACACAGGGGGCCACGGGTTTCAGTTCCGATTGGTTTTTAGACCCGAAAATATATTTCATGATTCATGTTACGAAAATTTATCACCAGGTCGTCGCTGTGCCGTGATCGCTTTTAAATTTGGCTTTTATTGCCGACAGGATTATTTATCGCTTTGTTTTGAGATTAAAAAAACGTTAATCTGTGTGAAAAAAAATCCATTTGGCAATAAAAAAATATAAAGAAATATATCACCGTTGTGATTCTGCGAAATTGTTTGGCAGTGCCAAGTTTTTTGACAGAAGTTTAATCGTGTTATGTGGTTTACAGTAAACGAGACTCATCAGATCAAAATGTCAGTAGGAGAAGCTAAACTTTTAAATATTTCATCGTGAGACACACATTAAATATACACACATAAAACGAAAACTCAAAATTGTGTTCACAAAATATACGTATGATGTTCATATTTTTCTTTTAGTAGGTCTGTTGACCTAACTACGCCTCCTGGGATGAGGAGGTCAGCTTTCCCTCCACCTTTTCTATGGTCTTCCCGGTGGGCGTCGTCCAGAAGGCATTTCATTCGCTGCTGTATGCACGAGTCTGTCACTGTCCATTCTGGCTACGTGATCTCTCCAGGATCTCCTTCAGGATCTACTCCATCGTTCTATGTCCTCTATTTTGCAGATTTTCCTTATGTCTGCATTTCGGACACGATAATCTAAAGTTTTTCCAGTAATGGATCTCAGAACTATAATACTACACGTGTGATAATATGAACAATCAAATATAATAATATATTCAAGAACAAATAATCTTCTAAATATAATAATTTCGTTGTTTGTTCGTAACTTTCTGGAATGACATTTAAATAGACAATTAGAGTGTTACACGCAATCAGCGTGCGGCTCATGTTGCTAGGTCACGCAAGGGCCTTTTTAAATCATTATTATTTCCCGTGATTTTTCACGGCTGATGTAGTAGAATGATGATACCCAGGACAGTTCTGAGAGGTTTACTCGACTGTATAGTCCGGACACTTTTTTCCTAAGCTTAAAGAATTTCCCGGGCGGAATCGTTTAGAGGTAATAAAGATAAAGTAGCTTCATCTTAACAACTAGTTAAATGGTAAAATACCTATTTAGGAGAAAAAATTGTAGTTTAAAAAAATTTGAACCGAATTTTTTGCAAGGCTTAAATAGTTTTATTTGACTTGCATGAAAGCGGATGCATTTTTAAATATCCAATATAAGTTACTTCCATGGACCTTTTACGGAAGATGTCGCTTATCACCTTAAATGTTGACATTTCACCCAAAGTCAAAAGAATATTTTCTATTCAAAATTGAATGAAGAAGATTCCCTGGATTTTTTGCCACTAGCTACGAGACACCCTTATATACATATTTATAAAAATTGGTATTTAAATTTTTTATTTTAAATATAAATATATCTATATGTGTTTGCTTCGTGTGAAACCAAAAGAATTCTTGATTTTTTCGCATATAAATGGTTTTTAATTTCTGGAGTATCATCGCAATTGAATCAACTATTATATTAAACTCTCTAATTTATAATTGAATTTTTTCAGAATTATTATTATATATTATTATACTTTTGTATTTCAAGGAAGTCAAAATGCAGACTTTTGAGCAGTAAATATTCGGTTAGTCCGCGATTTGAAGTAAACATTTCCCTCCGTCCGGATATATGCTCGGAATACAAAGCGGATCTCTGATTGGATCATGCCTTGGACTGATCCGAGGGGATTGGTTCGTCTCGAAAGAAAATTAGTTTTTAGATTAAAGCCTTTCACATTCAAAGCGGATGACTTACGTCCTATTCGGACCGATTCGAGACTGCTCGCTCGGGAGATATAATATGCATGATTGACGATTGGTAACAACTTCATTTAAACTTAATTATTGACATAACCAGCGATGGATATACAGGGTGTACCAGAGCTGGCGGCAGAAACTTGGCCGGTAGATTCCTGCCTGTGTCATGAGTCTAAAATGTTCAAGCTACCATGATCTATTATCAATAGTTACGGAGATATGCAATATCAAAGTTTGCATTTTTTTTTCTATATTTCTGACTTATTTTTTGCAAGAAGTTGAACTATCATTGCAGTAACTTATATCGATTATGAAAAAAAATTCATATGACTATGAAAAATTTGTTTCAATACAACTTAAATAAAATGATAAAAACCTTCTAAAAAAACAATTTTTGTAAGGTTTTTATCATTTTATTCGACTTGTATAAATCGAATGAATTTCTTATAATAAATAAGTCATAAATATTGAAAAAAATACAAACTTTGATATTGCATATCTCCATAACCATTGATATTAGGTCATGGTTGCTTGAACACTTTAGACTCATAACATAGGCAGGAATCTACCGGCCAAGTTTCTGTTGCTAGCTCTGGTACACCCTGTATAGTGTGTGAGGTATTTTTTTTTATAATTGCATCACAGATTGCTTCATTTACTATGCAAGTTATGACGTGAAGTGAGCACCTATATGGTGGCCATCTTCAGTTTGATGCTTTCAATGCTATCATTTAATACATCGACATTGCACACTACGCATTATGGTGTGCCTATTCATTACATCCGTTCTGCATTTTGGAACATGAAATAGAGCGTAACCTCGATTTCGCAAACAATTATTTGGTACACTCAGGGCATATCGGAGCGTCATTTATATTACTTAAAATTTTGACCCCCGACATGACTAGGCTTGCCTGTCTGTCAAATATTCTTGTACTTTATCCTTGTTATTTGTGTGACTGCGCGTGGGCTGCACTGACCGGTGAACTTATTTAAGGGATGACACAACCCAGAGAGATTGAAATTTATGTAGAAATTTGGTGTTTTTTTACAAGAAGGTGATTAATTATTTTGATATTTTTTAATGCCACTATACAATATGTATCTATTGCCATATATTAAACTGTTTTCTTATTTGAACATTTTTGAAAAAAAAAATAGCCGCGTCATGTCCATGCCCGTGGAGCTCCTCCGCCGTGACTAAGACGCACCATTCTCCGGTGCACTTTTGTCCGACACAAAATAAGGTCACGTGCAGGCCAGAGCATCTTGATTATTTGAATGGGGCGCCCTGAAGCGGTGGCTGCTCCGAGGAGAGTGGAGGTAGGGACATTCGAGAGGGCAGCGCGTAAAGTTGTAGCTCCGCTTGCACGTGGAGCATGCGTTCGCTGTCGAGGCGTACGGTCGCTCAAACATCGCCACGCAACGTGCATACCATACCTGATTTAGCACCCGGTTGCCTGATTTTTATGGAGCTATCTAAAATGGCTTTCTTACAACAATCCTAGGACTTACCAGAAGAAAAACCCGTCGATATGCTGGAAAAGCTGTTTGGAAACGAAGCTTCTGAGATCTACAAACGCAGTTTATTGAGATTAATGGACCCCATCTGCCTGATATCATCTTTAAATATGTGTAAACATAAAATTTAAATGTTATATTTGATGCTCTTCAAAGAATTAATTATTATATGAATTATTTCTGCTCTGCCCCACCTTGTACTTATCAAAAAATGTCATTCGTGCCTTTTGAATGTTCGTGCAAGTTTTCACATTTTTATCTGCACACTTGGTAGGTATTCAATTTTTTCAGATTGTTCATTTGATTTATTGTACATGTGATAGATAGTAAGTTTGATAAATTGTATCGAACGAATTCAGAAGCATAAGCATTCTAGTGCCTGTCCCGGTTATCGAGTTTAAAAAAACTAACCCATAAAAACCAAGTTTTTATTATACTCCCTTTCTTTGTAAAATATAACAACAATTAAAGACGAATTAAAACATATAACATAACACTAAACTTACAGTAATTTAATATTTTTCTAAAATGTCAGATGTTTTGAGCCTTTATAAGACACTTCATGCTTTGAAGATTAAATTCTAAAAAAAATTGTCAGTCAATTTAGATTTTTGAAATACGTAGTGGAGTACCTATTATGTATACCGATGGAGTAATTCAAATTTATAAAATATTCCGCGACGTTATCGGGCCGCCTTTGCTAGTAATCAAACTTTTGTAATGGTTCCAATTTGAAAAAAAAACATTAAAATTTCTAAAAATCCGAAATTATACTATAATTTTTAAAAAAATTAACGAAAATTTGATAGATCTTCTTGATCGTCGCCACGAGTCTACTTGCAAAGTTTCAGCTCGATTGGATTACGGGAAAAGGTTTAAAAATCGATCCAAAGTTTTTTCGACGTCAAGCCGGCAAGCAAGCAGACGCCACGAGTTAAAAGAAAGGAAGTAATTAAGCATCGTTATGCTTATGCACTTTCTCCCATTCCACATCGCCAATCCAACTCCTAATCAGTTATATTATGTAAACTAGCTGTAACCCGTCAAAAATGACGGAACTTTGGTTCGCGTCTTTGCTAAGCCCTAGTATATATTTATAGCATGTTTTTGGAGCTCCACGGAGAGCCGGCCGTGGCAACATTCGTGAAACGGCCGATTCGGGTTTGGTCGCCCGGGGTTCAAGCCCCATCTCCGACAGTTTCTTTAGGCGTGAATTCGGATGAAATTACGGACGTTATAACGAACAAAATTACACGAAGTTACGGGGACACAGACGGACAGACAACGAAATTATTATGTTTGATATGTATGATATTGAATAGCATCCGTTTAAATTTTTCTCAGTTGCACTCTAGGATCCTGAGGATAATACAGTCATTCAAGTGCCTGGACCGATTTCTTCATACATCTTTACTCTTAGCGGGCCTTTGCAAAATAAAGAATCTTTCCCATCCGTTCTGGTCATTTTGCGATCATTATATATATTCATCATAGCGATCATTTTGGCGATCATTATATTGCTAGCAGCAACTATTCTTCAACCAGGATGTCCTCGATCCTCCAGCTTGTTATAAATCTTCCATCTCTTCTGCTCTTCCCTTCCATCTCTTCTGCAATTTTGAACGATGAGACGCAGAATCTGATAGCCCTGGATATCTCATAAAATGGCTAACGTATTGCATTTTTTTTTGGTTTTTATTGTTTTAAGGGTTTATTTTTCCTTTGTCACCCTATCAATCGGTTCAAGTTGTTTTAGCGCTGTTTCAGAGAAAAAGTCGCATGCATTGAATTCTATCGATCACTATCTAATCGTCTGAGAAAGTTTCTCTGTCTGAATAATCAGCAATTAGTATTGAGCGCGCCTCTAATAACCCTTGGATCGAATTTCAAATGAATGATCGGCCATCTTTTCTAGGAACCCTGCGCTGGGAATAGATGATATCTTACATGTTTTCTATGGCGCTCTAGTCTTGGAGCATAGCCAACAACTGTTGCATTGAATACGAAACGCATTCAAATGAGTGACAGCGGCAAGATCGCTTTAACCCTTTGCACTTCAAACTATTTTTGGTGTGGTATATCAGCAGTTCCAGGGCATTTTATGCAGATTCAAGAAAAAAAATTGATATCCCTAATTTGTGGTATTTTGTGATGTAGTTTCGTTGTGGGAAGTGTCTCGGGAGCTGATTTTTTTTTCCAATTCCTTAGAGTCTACGATACTCTGAGTACTCTACATGCGGCTAGACCGCCTATTCTACTACTACAAGTGCATCAGCTCTATAGCTTTGACACTTTTACTAACTACCTTATTGGCTACATATTCTCAGGAGCTGAGTTACCTACGCTGCTTCTAGCTCAGACGATGGTCAAAATGCGTGTGAGGCGCCTCGACCCCTCCCCCCTCCCAAACCGACCGTGAGGTGCGAGCGAGACCCGTGGTCATCAATTTCACTTAATTTGAAAAAAATGTAATATTTAAAAAAATGTGAATGTGGCAAATTCTGCATTTGTAATATCCACCCAATCATTCTTTTGTGGGTGATCATCAACTGAAACACTCGAACTATACTACTTGATGACTCAAGAACACCCACTTTTCGTTTATATGCTTTTTGAAATATTATTCGTCCCTAGGATTCCGATTGTCACCTGTTTCCGAAAAATTTTAATAGTTTTTATCAATATGTATGTTTGTATTAAAAACAAACTCATGTCTTTGTGCTAATTTTTATAGCGCCGTGTTTGCGTAAGAGACGCTTCAAAGGTGTTAGAAATAAGACATCTTGAAGAAGTGAGTTTTTAGCATCTTCTTAAATACTTCTTGATTCTCCGTGGCATGCAAAATCCCCCGCAATGCTGAAAGCTCGTTCCGTCAACTTAGTGGCTCCAGGTTTCCTAGGTGCTACTTCGATTTAGCTGATCGCAGTGCGAGCCGCTTTCCAGTGATATTGTCCGAAATATAAAGGCCCATCAAATATTGTGGTGCATTTCTTTGAAAACTTTTGTACGCCGTCAGAGAGCTTGAATTTTATACACTCCGGCAAGCGCAGCCAGTGTAGACGATTCAGCATTGAAGATATCCGCGAGAACTATGACGCAATAAATGTATATAAGTCTTGCCGCAGCATTAATCACTGACTGAAGACCGTCGAGCTGAGTCCTAACTCAACATATGTCCTGCATATGTTGAGTCACAGTTGAGTTACATATACAATTTAACCTTACTTAGTTCGAAATTCTTATCCATTTTATTTGTCACAAAATTATAAACTGATTTATTCTACGCGCAATTGAAATTGCGTGATAACTTAATTATTTGATATAATTAATAAATTTTACTTTGGTTTCACCACTTATATATCAATTAATTAATTAATTTATTTATTTATTGAAATTAACGGACATATTCCAATAAAATATAATAGATGACACGAACAACATAAAATACATTAGAATAAAAGTTATAGCAATTTAAAACAAAAGCAAAGACAAATGAAAAGTACTAAAAAGATGGAGACAAGATCTGGACTCTAATCAGAGATTGTTTAAGGCTGGACAGACTTACACCGAAGAAATGCAGATCCTGTCTTGAGTTTATAAGACGACATAACCGTGACATGGGAGTATGGAATCCATAATTAGTTCTATGATAGCTAAGGAACAACACTTTATTATTTCTGAGTCTACGGAAAGGGGGCTAAATCCAAGATAATGGTCCCATTGAATATACAACGAAAATGATTATTTCACTATATTATTGAATGTGCTAATAACAAAATGAAAGATAATTTACGTTTAAAAAGTAAGTATTAAATAAGATATTACACTTTAAACTTTCGAAAAATGCACTGCATATTTCGACATTTCATAGGCAATATATGGGGTTAGGTTAGGTTATTAGGTTTGGTTTGTTTAATTTAGATTACGATTATTTTAGTTAGATTAAATTAACATGACATTAAATTATATAATGAAATACTTATTTTCATTGTATGAACAACGGGACCATATTCTTGGATTATTCCGGAAAGGGAGATTAAATTTTATTTGTCCCAGTACCGAAGGCACATTAGAGGGCCGTTTAATATTTTGAATGTGGCGATTAAGTCAATGTTTTATCTACGTTTTCGGAGATTATAAATTTTTAACATTGACTGAATTTCACTGTACGAGTAGTCTCCTCTATCCAAGCCCATCATCCGTGGAACTTTTCTTAATAACAGTAATATCTGTTTAAAACTAATGTAATGCGTTTCATCTGCGCTAATAGATAGGTACTAGGACTCTTTTTCGAGAAAAAAATAAGAATAAGAGTTACAAAGGAATAAAAGCTAATATTTAGTTGGTTTAAGATTAGTTTTCAAAATGACCCTCTAAACGTGCGGACCTTGAAATTATTTAGACTTTGCAGTTTTGTGGTTGGGTGTCCTCGATCGGTTGGCAACCTTATTTCGGATCCGATAACCGCTGACGCTTCCTGCCGCGAGAGATTAGGTATATCCTGTTCGGTGACGTATGATTTGTATGCGCTTTGCGCTCGCCGGATGCACAAAATGGCGCCAGCGGAAGTGACGCCTCGGCGGCCATTTTATGCAAATCGTAAACTAGACAAATCCGAAGCTGTTTACGAGCCATTGTGCCCGCCCGCTTTTCATTTGTTCAATATTGTGACTGCATTGTTCTGCAGTAATACAAAAGTGCTAAAACTGAATCCACGTTATTTTGTTGTTAAAAGTAGTACATAATTTTAATATTTATTACTATCCGTACACCCGAGAAAAAATTATATGCATGGTTGAGATTAGTTAATGATAATTCGTATTATTAACTTAATAAATAAATAAGGAATTGCTGAAGGAGCTAAAGACTTTTTTGGAAAAATGCGTTTAGATTGAAAAATGTGCTGGTATTATTATTCATTATCAATTTACCTTTTTACTGTATTAATAAATAACTTCTATACAATATGTACCTATATATTATAACAAGGAATAAGAACTGTGGCAACCTCATCAGACTCAAGAGCTTCTCTTCACTGATGAGGTCTACATGACTACCAAGTATTTAAAAAAAATGTTTAATCTGATATGTTATATATAAGAACTGTATTTGTACCATAAATTAAATAAATAAATAAAAAATATGTGTAATATATTCGATGGGAACTATTTTGAAGGGGATCAAATTAATATTGATTAATAAATAAAGATTTTTTGAGAAAAACGAAAATTCCGCGTACACTTTATCGAAATTCGTATACGCGGGTTTATAGATTTTTTTTATTAAGTATAAATTATATAAGTCTCACAGAGACGAAGCTATTTATATATGAGAAAAGTGGATGGAAGTCTCTTATAGGATGATTCAGGGCTTACAAGCTGTATGAGCTGGCGTAAGTGATCACTCTACACAATTCCATCATTTGAACATCCACAAATTTTTGAAAGTTCTATATATATGTTCGAATCGAGAACACTTCATATATTGCCATGGTCTGTCTCTCTAAAGACATCTGTTGTTATATTTTTCTCATTAACAAGTAAGTATACATTGACTTCTCAACTGGTAATGAAACCTCTATATTTAATTTTTCAGAGTGGAGTTTTTGATATTCTTTCGAATTATTACATATCTACTAGAATACGCCTGAAAATCATTATTTTAACAATATTTTTATACGAAAGTATGTTCTGAGAACACATTTACTTTTTTATCATTATAAAGTAGTTTTTGTCTATGATTACATAACATTTTTCGATTTTTTGCCGTGGGTCGATATATTGGGCATATATTTGAGCTCTCGATTCTTATTTAATTTGTTTAGTGACCGTTTAATTTCCTTTCATTTGCTTTCTTTACTTTACTGTTAAATTTTCAGCATTGCGTATTTTTTTACTGTTAAATATCTACGACATCTTTCGCAGCGTCTGAGCATCTTGTTCATCGAATCGCTTTGCACTTTTATTTGCGGTGCTCGAGTCAAAAGATTGCAATCTTGCCTCTTGATAAGTAAAGACCGCATCGTTATTCAGGCGACAGTCGTAACTCGTGACGAATGGACGTCGCCGATGGGCAGACGTTTTAATTGAACTGCTATCTGCCGCGCTCCAGAGTCCAGAGCTGCTATTGGGCCCAGGATCCATATAAGGATAACGGATGCCTCCAGCCGCGTTTGGGTGGACCGGTTCTGGTCCATGACGGATGGCGACAGTGTCGGACTTGGAGCATTATTAAGAAAATAAACTCGGCCGTATTCTGAAAATATCACCATACGCATCTTAAGATTGTTATTCCAACACTTAATAGACGAGACTAAAAAAATAAAATAAACGATACGACGCGTCGGTTTCTACTTGGGAGAGAGGGAGACAGCGCGACAATGCGATGCGAGACATGACGGTTATCCGTCAAACGTCAAAATATATATACGAGTCCAAGGCGACAATGACAATTTTGCCATAATTTTACATCAGGTTAGTAAATATTTAAATAATAGGCAAATAAATTATTTTTTTTAACAAACAGACTGTCAACAGGTCGTTAATGACCCCAATAGATGGTCCTAAAGTGACAATGAAATACATGTATGAATATTATGTGAATATTTGAATTTGCACTTTTTACGATTAATTAATAATGAATTGAATATGTAATAGTTACACAATTTGAGAGAGATATGTGAAAAAAGGAAGGCCAAAATTAAGATGGAGTGACAAAGTCTTCAAAGACACCTCTGCCTTAGAGCTTCGGAACTGGAGAGAGCTGGCACTAGACCGAGATGAGTGGAGGAAAATTATTGAGGAGGCCAAAACCCACCAAGGGTTGTAGTGCCAAGAATGATGATGATGATGTGAAAATATTAAAATCTCCTTCGAGCACCGATATATACCTACACCTACATCTCATTTATTTCTTATTTTTATTCTCGTCTATTAAGTGTTGGGATAAAAATCTTAAGATCCCAGTATTACTATTTTCGCCTATTGTTTCATTGGTACCATCGTACCTGGTATTGATCATTGGTTTGATCAATACCAGTTACGATGGTACTGACGTTTCTGTTTAACGTGACGTGTCAGTTTTTTTTCGGTTTAAAATTCTAGCCGTAATAATTCGTCTACGGCTAGAAGTTTCATTTCGGACGTTTCTGTACCTAACTTCACGTCAATTCTTAATTTATCTCACTTGTTTGCGACCAACAAATTTATTCCATAGATCTAGTCATTTGATTATTATTTAAATATCAATGTGATATATAAAACTAAATAATGCATGGGCACAGTATATTACTGTGGCATGGGGAACATCCATCCAGGTAGAGTACCCAGGTACCCTGGGTAGTAATTAGTGTGTTAAATTCCGGGTAGTAACATAACGGTTAAATGTAAAATGTTTTCTTATAAATGCGTGGTTCGCGAGTGCATTGTAATATGTAAGATATGTATATATGTAAGATAATAATATGTAAGAACGTTGTTTTGGGTATTTAATTTTTTTGAGGAAGAAATGTGTAGGAAACACATTAGAGTATTATGTGCATGGATGGTATGACAAATGTTTTAACCCAAATTGATTTCATTTCGCGTGCAGCGGCGACATATATGTATAGGAAATAGGAATTACTAATTTTAGACCATAGATGACTATAGCATGGTACCTTCAAATATTTGAAAGAAGACAGATAAATAACGTATACATATATACAACTTTCAAAAAATTGTTAATGTTCTTACTGTGGAATTTTGAGCGTTGCATTGTGTAAAGTAAGGTGAGCGTTGCATTGTGTAGTCAGCTAGTACAGGACATGAGCCCTGTGAACAGCATATAAATTCTCTTTAATTTAGCGTATATAATTTATTAGATATTTATTCTTTTATATTTACATAATTGAAACCAAAAAACATGTGTACATACCTACTAGACACATAAAATGTGTTTCAGAATGTCAGTTCACACCAAATATGCAATTTGCACCCCAATATTTTCTTTAAATAAAAACAGAATTTCAATGCTACCACTAATTCTAACTAAATATTTGTTTATGTGTATTGAATCAATGTTTCATATTCAGTTTTATTACTTATATTAATGCATATTTATACTTCATACTTGCAAATTTATATAATTTAGCTACTTTTATTATGAATTCATATCTATACTCCTTCTCTATATAAACACGAGTCCACGATTCTCATAGAGTTGGTTGAAAAATAATTTTCTTTATTTTAAATGTTTTACTGTACCATTTTATGTAAAAATATCAAATAAATAAATAAAATATAGATATAAATATACTGATTATTTTCGGTTCAGTTATTTGGGATTTGTATCTGATTGTATCGATGATTGATAACTGAGACATAATTGCCGTCTAATGCCGATGGTTTCCCGCCGAATTGCAATAAATCAGTTGGCAATCATCGGCGCAATCAGATGCAAATTTCGAATAACGGTTAGTGTGTCACCGGTTAAAATACCGTCGCTAGCGGCTCCTTTTGCACTGGCCCGTGGCTCCCGTGTAGGCGCGCCTCCCAGTTTGGACATCCCTGGATGCACGCCGTGGTCGAGCGTTCAGAGGGGCGTTTGGCGTCGCGTGCGAGTTCAAATCAGTTGACGTTTCGACAGCGTTTGCGGAAGGCCTGCGCTATGTCCTTCGAAGGAATAATATCGGAGATAAAGAACAAACCTGAAATATGGTTTTCATCCCATCGCCTTTTCAAGAACAGAGCAGTCAAAGCAAAAGCGTGGAGGGTATTAGCGGCAAAACTCGAAATTAAAGGTAAATAATGTTTTTATATAAATATATGATATTGTCACGTGTCATGATTAACTAATTATTTAATGCACAAAGTCACAACACTATTAAAATTAACGCTATTCTTTAAATTACACTGTTTCGTAATTCATCACTCGTAAATAGACGCTTTATTATCGCCTTAACACATTATTAAATATTCCCTAGAACATTCCATCCAGTTTCCGCACTTATTATTCGCTTCACTTCACTAGAATATTCGCTCGTTATCGCACGGTTGGCCACCCTGGCCTTCGCAGCCCGCGGCTGCCTTCGCTTTGTTACGCTGTCGGGCGCGCTAAAACGACAACTATTCTCACTCCCGCGCGCGGTCTTATTTATATCTGGCCAATGCTGGTATCGAACCTTCTAGGCGTTCCCAGTGTTTAGGAGATTTTTTAGATTGTGTTGGTACAACTTCAAACAACTGTCACTTAACAGGAGCGCGTAATTATTTTTAGCCTCGTTACAGTATTATAATGACAGTGTATTTGCCGGCATTCGGGAAAAAAAAAATTGTTATATTGGCGATTGTTACCACCGCGCTCAAAACTAGAGAAACATCAAGACATCATTTTGACGATAATATGTATAAGCTTTAATTTATTATTTGAACTCTTTTTATGAACAAATAAGTAAATGTGTGTGAAACAAACCGATTTCTACCAACTTTTAAATAATATTAGTACTTACTTATCTTTACATGTATAATTCTTCTGTACGTGTGTATGTCACTAAACTCCTCCTAAACGGTTGGGCTGATTTTAATGGAATTTTCTATGTGCGTTCGAATGGGTCCGCTGTCGGGTTCTAGGATTGTTGTTGTTGGTGTCAGTTTCAGACAATGTTCAGACATGACAATGTCTGGCGGGTCCGCTAGTTTTATATAATACTAATCATTACCGCGACTCAAATCGAAATTCAAAAATAACAATTTATTGCAATTGACTGTAAGATCATTCATGCAACCAATAAAACATCCTCCTTGTGCGATTATATACCCTTGTACATTCTAGTCTTCCTTCCTATATAAAAATAATCACAATCATTACAAATCGATTTATAAACAGCTGATTTAGTATAGAAAGCCGCTTAAATAACATTCGTTTTTTTTTTTGAAAAAAGAGAAAATGTTTATAGTAAATTGAATATTATAAATAACTCGGTCTTTTTTACAAATGATTATCTTTAAAATATTTTTTTCATAAATTATATTTTTACTGTCTATACTTCGAATTTTTAATTTGTTAGTATACTTTGTATCCTGATGAAGCGACTATTGGCCGTGAAACATGTGGATATTTTAAATATACATTTAAGTGATAAAATCAAAGTAGGTACCTACGTTTTTATTAATTACTAGCTTTGCCCGCGGCTTCGCACGCGTACATTTTTAGTAATATTTTAATTTAATAATAAATAAGTCATATTTTATCCATTTGTGTATTAACCTTAACATATAGATATAATATGTCATCGTGGATTTTTTTTTATAGAACATTAGTTCTACAACTTATCTATAGAAAGTATTTATATATCTCTTACCGTTAAGACAGCGTTCGTAAAAAACGCACCGCTCGACCATTTTTTCGTCGACTTTAGTTGTAAAATGAGTCACCACTAAAAGCCCTTTTATTTTAACGGGAAAATATATAGCCTATGTTCACCCTGAAAGTACATTCTAAATATTGGGGAAAGAATATTTGAAATCGGGTGAGTAGTTTCGGAAATTACCTCATACATTCAAACTTACAAACTTTACCTCTTTTTATATTAGTATAGATAAAATATAGTCTATGACTTAAAAAAATATATGATGACAATATTGTATATAATAATATTTAGTTGACAATATGTTATACCATCGTGCACAAAATGTATAGGCATCTTATGCCTGTGTTTGCGCTAAACTAAATAAAGCATAATAAAAACTTACCGATTATCTCCGTAACTGTCGACATTTCATATTTATTTTCTATAGAAAATTAAATAAAGAAGTTTTTGCTACGAGACCCTTTATATGTGTTCATCGATAAAAACGAGTACTTTTTTCTTTACAGAAGTTACGTTGAAGAAACGTTGGAAACATTTGAAAGACCACTATAGGAAGGAGCTGAAGAAACGACCAGTTTTAAAATCTGGTGCAGATTCGGACAATTGGGAGTCCCCATGGCAGTATTATGATTTAATGACTTTTATGAAGGATGAAATGATGCCTTCACCATCGATCGGCAAATTAAACGTCAATCATATACAGAAAACCGAAAGTACCGACACTCAAAATGAAATCGATTTTTTGGACATCGAAGCAATTGTGTCCGCGGCGTCCCAGCCACCTCAACCTTCACCCGTTAGCTTTACACCACCACGTTTGTCGTCTTCGTCAGGAAAACGTACAAACATCAGCGAGGATATGTTGGAGATCGAAAAGAAGAAACTGAAATTAGTGGAAAAACGTTTGACGGAGAGCCAAAATAATGAAATATTGAACAGCGACGAGGATTACCTATTTCTCAAAAGTATTTTGCCCTCCATGAAGAAGCTGACACATCTACAAAAATTACATTTTCGTGGAAAAATCAACGACTGGCTAATAGAAGCCACGACACAGAATGAACTTAATTTTCATTAAAATCAGGCTTACAAGTAGATCTCGTCGTGGTCTGCCACATTACAAAGTATAATTTCCTCATCCTTGCACCACAGAGACAGCGAAGAGGTTTTGTGCGGTCGCCTCGCCGCGCCGCTTACACACCGTCAGCGACGTAGCGAGGATGATCGCTTTAGCGTTAACATAATGATTGTATTTACTTATTTTTATTTTCTTTCAGTGCTATTCATTAATTACATTCATTCTAGGTTTAATTTTATTATGCCAGTCTCACTAGAAAACTAGGTTAAGTTTACAACCAGAACCCAAAAGAACACAGTACACAAAATACAATATTTGTCAATTGTTGGTTAAAAAGAATATTTGTCATCTACACTCTTCCACAAATAAACAAGATAATATAATAACAATATGTGGATTTGGTGAATGTTACATTATGTTAAGAGATCACTTAAGCTAGCTAATACAGGTCTAGCTAGATAATAAGCCCTGTGGCTACCCTTAAAGACTTTCATACATGTTTCCCATATAAATAGCTTCGTCTCCGTGAGATTATAATTATCTTTATCTTAATTAATTAAACAATATAAACATGAAATTTTGATTACCTTAATATAATATGTTACCTGAAAAACAACATCCAAGTTATCACTTTGTACGAATGTCCCAATAAATGGATGACTGTACTTAGGTTTCCACGGCCGTTCAGAATCTCCTGGTTTGTGTTTTCTGGGATAACATGCCATATTTTTACGACCTTTCCGTATATATATGTATGGCCAGAAAGGTCGTAAGAACACGACATATTACCCCAGAAAGCACAAATCAGAAAAAATGGATGTGTCCCAAAATTTTTTCGGATAATTAATTTTTGGTGTACTTTTCAACATTGTATTGTACGGTTTAGGGCCTAGGTGTCTAAAATTTATCTGTACATTAGTGGTACGCGCTCTTGGGACTTAAGGATAATCTTTTTTCTGTGTGTAGGAATTATGTTAAGAGTATTTTTAAAGTATGTAAGCTGGACGGTTTTCGCGATGTGTTTCCTATCGAAAACGTCTAATTTATTAAATACAACACCTGTCCTTGCAGTCATTGGTGTTTTTAGGATTATTTTTAAAATTGTTTTCTGGGCAACAAATAAATGATTAATTGCAGTCATCGTCGCTCCTCCCCGTGCAATTACTCTCTTATGATCTCTGATGATGACTGACAAAAAGGTTATTAAGATGTTTTTAAAAGTTTAATATCGTGAAAATTTCTTTATTAATTAAAAAATAATAAACGATTACTTGTATACAATTTGATAAATGTGGTTTTTATTTTCTCGTACCCTAAGGTCGATTTTAATTTTTCAGCGGGAGTTATTGAATGTGATATCTGAATGTTTTTACTAGTAAGTTTGAGACGAGATTCTATTTTCTCTAATGTGTTCTTATCTATTTTACAATGTAAAAGTTGACGCTTACATTCGCGGATCTTATCTTCGTTTAATCTTAAAGTTTCATATATCTACCGTAGAAAAATCTCCAATTTTTTTTTCGGACCTTTTTTTAAGTCAAATTTCCAAAAGATGTTTTCTTATTAAAAAGTTAAGGTTATTATTACAGCCGTTGGACATATTTATGTGTTAAATAAAACGGATATTTTATACGAACTGTATATTTCACTGAAAAGCAAATCTCGACGTTTCGCTGAAGCTTCATCGGGAGAGCGTTCTATCAGGTGTAGGCCGACACCTTCATCGTCTTGGTGATAGGACGCTCTCCTGATGACGCTGGATAAGACTTCAGCGAAACGTCGAGATTTGCTTCTCAATGAAATATACGGTTCGTATAAAATATCAATATTATTTAACACATAAATATTTGTTTTATTTTCTTATATCAGTAAAATTATACCACGCCATGATGACAGCTTACGACTGACACACCCGAACGCTGTGCGTCCATTGAGGCAACTCTGTGAACGCTCATTTGTCTTACAGTGGGCACGCCGCACGCCCCGCAAAACGCTTTTTCATTCGCTCTCGAAACTGGAGCAGTAAAATATGAAATTATAATTAAAATCACTTAGAGGTAACATTGTTTTTACCCTGTGATTATACATATTTATTTCGAGTGAAATATCTATGCCTACACAATTACATATTGCTTTCGTTCACACGAAGTTATTTAAAGAGTGGTAATTTTAGTTTTTTGATATTTAATATTTACATGGATTCTGTGTAAATTAAATTCGAAGTTCAACGGACCCAAAAAAACATTTCGAATAGTACGGAACTCCGCTAATTCAAGAAAAGAAAAAATAGCGATGCGATTACGAAATTCACTAAAAATGATGAAACTCATGAAAAAAGGGGTTAATTTTAAGAAAAACTTTCCTACAACATCAACTTCTTTTGAACAATATTTCTTCAAGAACCTGATGTTATTCTCACTTGCGAAAAAATCAAACAATGTTTTCCATTTCGTCACGTTTGGATGACTATCTTTTAATTTATGGAAGGATTTATCAATTTAGGAATTTAACAAAGCGAAAAACAATTTTAAACGTGTTCAATCACGAGGAATTAGCGCAACTAAAATTATTCGCGAATATTAAGGGAGCCAACTGAAGAAAGCATACATAGAACTCGATCACAAAAAAAAATTGGTTCGTATTGTCTGTTTATTTATGTATGATAAAAAATTATTATCTTTGTACACTTACATAGAAAATAATGTAATTACGGTAAATTCTTGATTTGCTGGCCGTTTGTTCCTGGGCGATCCCGACTACGTATGTTAAAATGCAGGACAAGCAAGTGAATAACATAAAATGTTCACCAACGTAGATAGGCTTTGCTGTGGTTGGATGGACGAAGATATATTCATGGATAAACTTTTTTACAGAGGGTAGTTTCGGGATCTCCCGATTATGCGATGCATTGTATGAAAATCGCACTACTCATAAATGAAAAATGCTGTTGTTTTTTTCCACTACTTTTATTTGACACCTGTATATCACCACATGATTCAGAATCATCCGTTTCCTTCTTCAGTTCAGCCTAGAAGTGTATGGGAGTGTGCATCTGGTGTATTGGTTGCGGGTCCATCGTGAGAAAGGGTAAACTGGGGGGGTTGTATTTGATTGTTGATGATATTATTTTGTGTATTTAAGTTTTTATGAATTACATACGCTTCCAAATTATGTTGTTGTAGCCATACGTCTGTTTACGCAGGACATGCATATTTGTATTGTTGAATTGTGAAAATCGCTGGAAGGTAAAAGGTCCAGATTACAGATAGGATGATTGAACCGATCCATCGTTCGGCTACGTAACATGTGCCAGAAAAGAAGGCGGAAAAAAATTGAGCGAGTCTTACAGTAGTCGCAAATGATGTGTAACGTCTTCTCTCAAGAACGCTTCGCTTAAACAGTTTGAACGAGTCGGTAAAGAAGACTACGGCTCGAGCAAGCAGTTTGGACGAGTCGGTAAAGAAGTCTGCGGCTTTCCATAAACTGAGCGTTACATATCAAAAACTTCAAAATAATTTATCTCTTCATACTTGCGGAGAAAACCCTAAAATCCTGAGAAAAAAACCCAAAAAAGTGGTTTCAAACCAAAAAACAGGTAGGTACCATTAAACATACATGTGAATATATGTATATCGCACAAAACAGCCTTATATTTGAAAAATATATGACAAATGAACAGCTGATTTTATTAATAAATATTATTATTTATACGTGTCATTAAATCGCTTCATTTAAGATAACATTATTTTAACACCATTTTTTTTGTCAATCAATAAAATATAGGTTGTACATAATTTTTGTCGATCATTTTTTTTGTGAACCGAAGTTATCCTGAGATATTAGAAATCTAAATTCAACGTAACCCTAACTTATCGAATTGAATTTTAAGTTGAATCTGAAATTAATAAATTGGAAATCGGAACATTTTTTTCATTCTTGCTTCCCGTCACACGATTCCGTCGTCGCATTCACTAAATTGGAAAAAAGATGTTACACATCAAAAGTGCTTCGCCATTATGGGCGTACTTAGATTCAGTTTTCAATTTTGATGTAAGCGGGGAAGCTGTTCTGTATGTCAAGAAAATGAGAACGTTTTTGGCATTGTTTTTTTGAAGTGACTACTCCAATTGCCTTCTTGCCACTTTTTTCGCATTCGAAACGACGACACCGCGATACGTATTATGCAAAGCGGGCTTCAATTTGTCACGCGAGACATTTGTTTCCTGCGACCGGCCGACGCGCGGGTACGTTTTCGGAATAACCAAATTCGTTTCCACTCTTTCTAGGTTACCCGCAAGGTGAGGCGGCCTAGCCCAACCTCGCGCGAAGATAAAACGAAGCTATTTAGCTGCCGGTGTTTACTTGTATCAGGCGTACCTGAGGACAAACTTTTGTGTACGGTTTTTTTAGATCCGTGACGCGAATTTTAAGCGATTAATTGGGTTATGCGTTGGTGGGTATCTTCACTCTTTATTCTTGGGACTGTTTCATTTTTGCTTGATTTTTTATTTTATTTATCTACTAGCTGTGCCCGCGCGGCTTCGCACGCGTAGATTTTTAGAACACTGTTTGGATCATCATAGAACTTTCGCGAACCTTCTATAACATTCTCCTTCCAGAACTTTGAAGAAATTCGAATGTACAGGAACCTTCTAGTCACACCGACACATTCCGCCACTCAGTTTAGAACCTTATAGAACTTTCGGGAATTTTCTAGAACGTTCTCCTTACAGAACTTTGAAGAAATTCGAATGTACAGGAACCTTCTAGACACACCGACACATTCCGCCACTCACTTTAGAACCTTATAGAACTTTCGAGAATTTTCTAGAATCTTCTCCTTCCAGAAATTTCTAGAGCAGGTTTTTCCGGAACCTTCTTGACTCACCGACACAGTCAGCGCGCCTATTTTGATACAATATGAAGCATTTGCGGCCTTCCCATAACAAGACATACGTTGTAGTAATCAAACAAAAATATTTTCTGTAGATTCTGTAGATGTAGATAAGAAGGGTGTAGAAGTAGTATTGTTTATAGTAGATATAACTAAGCTCACTACTCTGCCGTCAATTCGTCCCTCACTACTCAAGCGCATTGACGCTATGTCGCTCGTCGCTCGTATCGTACCCGAGGCCTTAGTCTACAAGCATTAAGGTACTCATACACATGCTAATTAGTGGCACGTGAGCATGTGCAGTATTGTGCTTCTTGATCCATTGTTATTTAGTAGCGTGCGTGTACACGCACATTGCTAGTAATGAACATGCTCAATAATAGCACACTCAAAAGTCAACGGTCGGTTGATTAATGAGCATGCTAAGGTCATTCACCAAGAGAAGTGGTATCTTGTGAGCATGTGTGAACAGGCTTGCTTATGAGCATGCTAATGTCATTCGCGGCTATATCAATGCGATCTTCTCAGTCCGCGACAGATGAAACATAATAATAAATATGAATTTGAATAAAATATGGCGCGTTGGGGAGAATGTCTGTGGAATATTCTGTCACCGCTATGTAAAAATAATATAGGTAGGAAGAAATAATGTTTTTGAAACTTTATTAAAAGACATGAATGATTCAAATGTTACAATAAAAACTAAAATCAAAAATGTGCGGATGGAAACTCGGGAACTATTTTGATTTATTGGTTCACTTGAATTTCATGTTTCAGTTTGCAAAGTTTCCATTTTGAACAAGAGCGTCTCTATTCTATTACAAGAGCCTGCCAGTAATAAGCATGTGTGTTTGATTGTTAGCTTTGAGCATGCATTCAGGTGCATGTTTAAAATAAGCATGCTAATAACAAATAAGTGTGTACGGTTGTTAGAGCGTGCTAATGAGCGTGCTCAAAAATAAGCATGTGTATCAGTACCTTTAGATGTTGGCACTGTGCTACTGCGACTGCTGGTGCCGCTCAGCATGTACAATGTGTCCAGGGCGCGGAGTCTGGGCAAGGAGGGGTTCAGGCCGGAATGTCAATTCGGCCGCCATTTCGTTTTCTAACGTCACCCGGACGTGCCGTGGCCGCCGATGAGGCACCGCGGCGTGCCGGGAATACGCCAGCGCCGGTAACGTTTCAATTTGATCGCATCGGAATCCTGCGCGCCCGCGGAGAAATCCCCACATTCCTGCCTGGAATGGAACAACGGTTCTGTGCTGTACAAAGAAACGCGTTTCTTTACCATTTTTATTGGTAAATTGAGTTTGAATTTCTTGATTTTACACGAGAGAACAAACACAGAATATTCAAATAGTTTCATATACAAAATACAACACTAACAAAAACGAGACAACACCAACTGTTCTTCGTAGGCACCCACAGAAATGACTATGCCGTCAATTCTCAAATAATACGGATGCATAGGTCTGGTATCAGATTGAATCTCGTTGACATTTTCCATTGCAGGAGCATGCCTACATTAAAAAAATATTTAGACTAGATCAGTATTAATTAACTTATTTTATCCAAATTTGCTCTTAATATCAAATAAATTCAGATTTATCTTTGTAATTTATGATCATTTCACATGAGAAAACGTAGCAAACGTACAAACGTAGCAATATTAAAATGATTTCAGTCTGATATCAGGTTAAATTTCGTTAACATTTTTCGTTGAAGGAGTATACCTGAATTGAATAAATATTTAGACTAGACCCGTATTAATTTACTTGTCTTATCCAACCCTGTTCTTAATTCACCGTGCCTTAAACATCTGTGAATCTTTTTAGTTGGTCTATGTAATATACACATTGTAATGTTTAAAAACTGTTAAGATTCCTCAATAAATGAATTAATAATTTATGGTTTCATATGAGAGAACAAACAGAGCAATATTTAAATGTTTCGTATACAATATGTACCAAGAGCAACGAGACAACAAAGTTGGAAATAACTATGCTGTAAATTCGCCAATAACACGGATTCACCGGCTTGGTAACAAGTAGAATTTCGTTGACATTTAGTCGTATAGGAGCGTACCTCCTATAACGACTAAATGTCAATTGAAGAAATCTTCAGACGTGGAATAAGCTTAGTTATAAATATAATGTATCAAAAATGGGTAACAACCTAACAAAGGTTTTATTTTTATTTTTTGTCATACAGGTTATTTATTAACAGGTCTCATATAACCCTGATATTATCGTAATGTGACGTTTGCAAGAACAATGTAATAACATTTTATAAAAATTAGGAAAATAACTAAATAATATTGTTTAATCTGACAGACAACTGACAATTGGATTTTTGTAGGTTCAGATTTTTATAAGTTCCATGTTTTCTGGGTTGAGTGCTTTCTGCAGAACTACGTCCAATTTAGGCCGGAATTTACCTGTTAAGTATGGTGGACTAGATCTATTAGATCTTGTATATTCCTCCTCATTTTCTCAGGACGGTGTTCCACTGAAAATGTACTCAGGTTTCGTGTAGTTTTCTGGGATATATGACCTCTCTGACCGAAGTTTCAGACCCCATTGCAGGGTCCATCATCAGAGCTGGTGTGATGAGTATATGTTGATGTGTAGGTTAAGTACTGGCTTTAATACGGTGTCAAAAGCAGGGTGTGTATGTCTTAATGCTGTATGTGGTGATACTGTGTCGGAGACAGGTGTTGTCAAGAATTTTTGTGGCGTTATGTCACTGTCTCATCTACTGCCGTACAGTTATCTGTGCGGAGTCGTCGATTCAGTTGATTCTGCAGCGCCGGATACCACGAGGTTTTTTGCCTGTTGATATGATGCTGCGTATGATTATGAATATTCTCCGAACATCCGCGATCATTTTGCGACTTCTCGCTTTTTTCAGCCAGCAGTTGGCTTGTGTTTTGAGCCGTATGCGGTTGCTGAATCTCTTTTTTCACCGCCAGCAGTAAACACACTGCGAGCTTATCGCGCCTATAAATAGTTATCGCGCCCTGAGTGTTTGGTTTCGCGTGACGTAGTGGCCGGTATCTGGCCGCGGGACAGTGCCGGCGGATGTAAACAGCCGGTGATTAGATACGGCGGCGGGACGCGGGATCCTATCGCTCCGGGCCTTTCCGTGTCCCTTAGCGCCTGCTGATAACGTTTCTTCAACAAATTCCGCGATACGCCAGGACTGACAATTAAGTTCGTAGAAAAATTCCACTAAACTTACGATCATTAAATTAGGTGAAAAACCCTACCTTACCGTGTTACCTCTACGTGAGTTTAATAATTTTTTTATATTTTACTACTCAAGTTTCGAGAGTAAAAAAATATGTTACTAAGAAATAATTAATTATTACAATAACTAGCTGCTACTCGTCAAAAATTGGTTCGCGTTTATATTTTTATAGCATATTTTTGGCGCTCCACGGAGAGGTGACCGTGGTTTTTTTTAGCCGTGAATTCGAACGAAATTACGGACGTATTTCCCCACAATACTTAAGAAATCTAATAATTATGAAAAAAATGTAAATAATAATTATATTTCTAAATTATGAATAGTGTCTCGTTAGTAGGCTGCAACTTATTTGCAAAAATGTATATGGAGGTGATAGTGTTTAACACTGACATCTTTAGTAAGAATGTGAACTTTGATGTAAAAACGATTAATTAGAAACACTAACTAGCAATTGTAGTAGGAACAAATTAAGAATAGCCCAGTACGACGCTCAACGGGATGTAGCAGCAGGCATCAGAACCAAACAAAAACGACAGATCACACTACTACCATACGATTGACGCTATTTTTATATCTCCTTTGTTAATAAATAGCTAACAACATTTCAGTAGACACTATTAAAGAGTTTATATTTACAATGTACAATTTGTTACTTATTAAAAAATTTATGCTACCGGTTTCGACACGTCCGTGTCATTAACGAGCGTTATTAAAACCGGTAGCGTAAATTTTTTAATAAGTAACAAATTGTACATTGTAAATTTAAACTTTTTTATAATGTCTGAAAGAAATTGTTACATTGTAAGTGCCCAAGAAATACAAAAAACATTTCAGTAACTTCTATAAAATCGATTCATATGTGTGCAGTACGTACCGATATATTCACCAGACTGAAAAATAGTCCACAAAGAATTAGCGCGACATGCACGTCGTATGTTGAAATTCACAATTCAGTGTGTTGTGTTTGTAGTTTAATGTAATGCCACCGGTAGGTGTCGCCACGCAAATGCCAAGGTAAAGTACAAGAACATTTGAGTTATAATAATAATAAAGCGTATCGCTGAATAACATAATTGGAAACAATATACATATACAACCTAGGTCTATCCCTGCTCCATGCCACTGATAACATGACCTATCCGTCAAACGAGAAAAGAAGCCAATTTTTTGATTCTGATCAAGAACCAAATGACGTCCCTTCCAAGGTGCAACGGACAAAGAACCTGCTTTTCCGGCTAATTTCCCACAATTTGTCTTCTGGTCGATAGTTTCGGTATTTGCGAGCGTCTCCCATGTCATGAATATTTAGATCCCACTTGGGGAATTTCCTGACTGGTGAGGACCTCTCAAGGTCGCCATCTTTTTGCCATTTGTATTCACACGCGGAACCGAAGATAACAAACAATCCGCGTCCTGTGTTGCGCCGCCATTTTACGTAAAAAACACGCGACTCTCAAATATTTTCTTGGAATGATTTTACTATCAAGATACGTTCAGATCGTAAAAAATATTGGAGGATGGCCCTGTTAAAAGCCTCAACAACCGCGCACGAGAAAGATGTATGAATGTAGCCGAAGCAAAAGTGGTGTGCCAGGATAGAGGAATGTGGTGTTCTATCTGTTCTAAACGCTGCAGCACGGATCATATATGGAACGTCAAAATTCTCGCACATAACATCCCGAGAATTGCACTGGCTTCGTTTTCCTGAAAGAGTAGAGTTCAAACTGTGTTGGTTGGTGTACAAGGCAACTCATAACATGGCGCCTCTGTATCTTCAGGAGCTCTGTATTCCAGACAACATAAATGGGAGACGTCAAACTCTTAGGTCAGCGTCTACTTCAGCGGTGGGAAGGATTGTGGAACCGGCAAGTCAGTTCCAGAAAACTAGGTTCAGCGAACGGGCATTTGCGGTGGCGGGCCCCAAAGCGTGGAACTCTTTGCCCTCCCTGATAAGAAACACTGATTCAGAGACTTTATTTAAGAAAAGACTTAAAACGCACTTGTTTACAAAATCTTTCCCAGAACATTTTTAATATTTTTGTTTTTAACGTTGTTTTTTTTTACTATTTTATGTTTTGAACTGTTTTTCTTTCTCTTTTCTTTTTCATTTTGTGATTCTATGATTTTAGTATGTAAGAGTTTTTTGTGTGTAAAGCGCCCTTGACGTGAAATATTCACAAAAATGGCGCTATATAAGTAATCCAATATTATTATTATTATTATCCTACTACCCCTTCGGGATGGTTAATTAATTTTTGTTTGTTTTTTTGTTCAGTATTATTTTAATTTTTAATTTTGTCGTCATCAATCATCTTCTATCGCCCAAAATTCTGTCGCTGGTAATTAATTATTCACGGATAGTCAGCCCCACGTTTCCGTGCGGAAACAGCCGCGTCTTTGTTCTCCCCCACCCCGGGTCCAATCAGGTGCTTCCCATTAAATAGTAATTACTTCCCCTGTCACCTGCCGCGCCCAGCACCTGTGCACCTGTAGATTAGCCCGGGTTATCTGGTCTGTGACGTCAGCTATTTCATTCCCCAATTCTGCTCTACACCTGGTCACCGGCTCACTTACAGTCACCTCTGTATGCACACCTTTACAAGCCTACCAAAACGTTTTGGAGAAAATTTAATCCGTCGTACGTGGTGTATCACAGCTAGTCCACAGTACTTAACTCGTAGATTCCTGTCTATATGCGACTTCAATGTTTGCATTTACTTCCAATATTTCTGACTTGTTCCTTCAAAAAGAGCAAAATGATTTTGTGGTGACATTATTAATATAATTTTAAAAAATGTATTTTGTTTTCACCACTTATATATTGAAAATATCAACATTTCAGGGCCAATGGTCCCTTCGTCAGGATACAATGTACATATACTAACAAATTAAAAATCATAAGTCGAAGGGTAGACAATCAAAATATAAAAAAATAATATATAGGAAACTAGCTGTTCGTACCCGGAGTTGCACTGGTTAAAGATTAAGTTGAAAATAAATTTGTGGGGAAAACAAAGGTTTGATTTGAACGGTATAGATTTGCACCGAAAATATGTCAGGGGGAGGGGAAGGGGTATGGAATAGGGGGGAAATATCGCCTATGTTACTCGCCGTACTTACTACTAAAGAATAAGTTTTCAAATTTTGGGTCCGATCGGTCAAACGGTACAGATTTGCATCGAAAATATGTCAGGGAGAGGGGAAGGGGTATGAGAATAGGGGAAAATATCGCCAATGTTACTCGCCGAGTCCAAAAGAATAAGTTTCCAAATTTTGAGTCCGATCGGTAAACGGTACAGATTTGCATCCAAAATATGTCAGTGGGATGGGAAGGGGTATGAGAATAGGGAGGAAATGTTGCCTATGTTACCCGCCGGGTCACAAAGCATAAGTTTGCAAAATTTGAATCGAATCGATTTGTATAGAGAACAGACAGACTGACAGACATTGAGTTTTATAGGTATAGATGAATAATTATTAAGTACTAGCATGAAGACAAACGTAAAAGATAAATATTTGTAAAAAGTATTTGTATTTATAAATTGATTTGTAATGATTGTGATTATTTTTATGTAGGAAAAACGTGTAGAAATTTTGATATTAGAGTTAAGGAACACTTGGGGTGTTTGAGTAGCAATAATTCTTCCGAATTTGTGAAATAAGAAAAAGTGTTAATAGTAATTAACTTGAATATTACAAATAACCAGCTCCTTTTCATAAATAGTTATCTTTTAATTTGTTTTCGTATTAGTACTTAATTATTATTATGCATTTTCCATATATTATTTTTTTTATATTTTGAGTGTCTATACTTCGATTTTTGATTTCTAATTTGTTAGTACACATTGTATCCTGACGAAGGGGCCTTAGGCCCTGAAACATATTAATATTTTCAATACATAAGTACATTTTTGTTAATTATATTTTCTGACTTATCTTTTGCAAAACGTTGGACCGTGATGAAAGCAACTAATATCGAATATTTAAAATTGATTCGCTTTAATTCAATATTGTTTTGTTTGGTATCACATTTAGTTATTTAGAATCTCAAAGTTTTGCTTACATATTTTTGGTAAATGATTGGATTATTAAAAAAATGAGTTTATTATATTCTGGTGTTTGTAATTTCTCGATCATAAAATGGTGCGTTCTGTAATATATTGTTTCCTAATCGTTTAAAATCTTATTATATTGTTCTTTAATGTCATTGGGACTATCTGTTATCGCCATTAATCCACACGAAAAAATTTTTAATTACTTAATCATAATCTAGCATAATCTGAAAATCAACCATAAAAGTACTCATTGAAAGATTTAAATGTTCTCGCCTGAAGAATAAGAATCAAACATCGCATTCATTGATCTGTGTATATAGACTTTAGATTAAGTGTACCACCACGTTTCATATGGCAAGCGGCCAAGGCGGAAAAAATTCTCGAACAATGTATCAGAAAACATGTAAAATTACGTCACCACGAAATAAATTGTTATCGCGGTATTTGTGAATATTTTAAGGTTAAAGTAAAGATTCATTAACTTTCAGGCCTGAGTCCATCCCCTGATCGATGGCACAGCTATTTGCTAATTTTCCGAAGACCTCCAAGACACCCCGTACCAATGAAGACAAACCCTAGAAATTAACGGACTTCGAATTAGCAGGAGTCACTCAAAAACGGCGTGCCAAAAATGTTGATAAAAAATATAGGTTTTTAAGGCCGTAAATTAAAACTTTAGATAATTAGAGTGTGACACGCAATCAGCGCGCGGCATGTGTTGTGCAGTCAAGGCAAGTCGCAACGCAACGCAAGGCAAGTCGTTTTTATTATTTCCCGTAATTTTTCACGGTTATTAGACGTCTGGTTACTAATAATCAAATAATCTGCTCTTAATCTATTGTCATCACTTTATAATTTTTTCTAAACAAAGGTTTAATCCATTGAATAAATTTGAGAAAAAAACGCTTTCTGCGAATTCAGAAAGAAATTAAATATATCAATAATGAAATACTTAAATGAGGGTAGGGTTCTTCAGAAATAACTCTCAGATTTTTCAACGCTGTTGGTGGAGCGCTAGTAGTACAGGGCGTGATTACGGTACGCCATTTTGTAACCAATATCTCGTAGCGAAGGGAAAAACTACATTTCAAAATGAAGACTACAATACACACACGTTCACCAGTTTGAAGACTACAAAGTGTACACTACAATTGTAGTAAAAACTACTTGAAGTGAAGTAATTGTAGTACTACGAAATGAAGTGAAGTAAATGAAGTGAAGTAAGTGAAGTGAAGTAATTGAAGTGAAGTAATGAAATGAAGTAATAGTGAAGTAAATTTTTAAATGAAGTAATAGTGAAGTAAATTTTTAAATGAAGTGAAGTAATGAAATGAAGTAATAGTGAAGTAAATTTAAATGAAGTGAAGTATTTTTTTCCCAAATAAAAATTTGGAAGGTCGCCAGCCAGATTTCTTCATTCGATTCCAAAAAATTTTCAAACCATGGGGGGGGGTTGTTACAGTTTCCAGAGATTTCTTCGTTTACCTACATCAACTTCCCAAAAATTTCTTCATAGCTCCCAAAATTTTTCAAACCATGGGGGGGAGGTTGTTACAGTTCTACATCGTCTTCCCAAAAATTTCTTTATGGATCCCAAAATTTTTCAAACCATTGGGGGGGGGTTGTTACAGATTCCAGAGATTTCTTCATATATCTACATCAACTTTCCAAAAATTTCACGTAAAAAATGAACTATTTAAAGTATGTTTCTCGTACTTTCGATATCTTTAAAGTGTATGTACTATGTAGTGTTCGCTTTGAAATGAAGTGTACTATTTGAAGTTTATACTTTCAATAACTTTGGTGTTTGTAGTGTGCACTACACATCAAAATGTGCGAAGTGTGCACTTCAATGTAGTGTAGTACTACATTGTAGTAGTGAGTACAGAGCGGACCCATCACTAATATCTCGCCATTTTATGAAGTTGCGTGGTGTGGTGAGCATCGCGCGTTCGCTATTGCAAAGTATTTTAAAAATAGTCATTCTGTTATCAGTGCGCCGTACGCACCGCTTACATATACTAATTCGATTGTCTTTCTTAAATGGAAAGATCTATACCCGATTAGAAGACAAATAAGTTATAGATGTCTAATTTTTAGGCTACCAGTTCAGCTTTATGCACTACATACTGCATCTGAGGAGTTGAATCTCTTCTTATGCACTTCGGTTGTTGAAGCTTTTGAGAGGGCTGTTCTTCAATATTTGGTGTATCTGGTCACGCCAGGTCATTTGTGGATGCCATCTGTTCCTGCCGCCTTCAACACTCGCATATTTTATTTACCGTTCTCTCGTCGCTCATCCATTCCACATGGCCAGATCAGCGATCCTTTCTTTATTCTACGTAATTCGTTCATTCTCCCCTCTATCGTGCAAAAATTTTCCGCATACGCGCCTAAGTGTCCGCATTCTTTCTTTTTTATTTTGCTAATTCAGAGTTGGCATCAAATCTCCATTACGCACCACGAGTCTTGCTTTCTTTGAGACAATACATGTTTACATTCTCTAAATTTTAAAAAATAATAGAGAGAAATCATTTTTTAAATGATTCCTGTCTATTATTGTGAACATGACCTTATTTACATTCTGGCAACGAACGATAAACAATGCTAACAATGTTAGGTAAGAGAAATTTATTATAGCGTTCTTGTTATTATTATTATTAGTTTGATAATGGAAAATCTTGTTATTATTATTAGTTTTAAATCCAATTTATAATGGATTTCTCCGGTTCTTCGGAATGTCTATAGAAAAACACACAGTTCTTGCTTAATTAAAACTTCCCACATGTTAAATAGTTTCTCCTCTCTTTTTCATCATTTGACCTTGTTCCTTGTATTTCACATGCGTCATGTTAATTATTTTGTTAATAATATAATAATTGATCATTTAAATTTTTTTTTTGCAAAAAATCCCGATGTGAGAGACCTAACCACAAGACCAATAAGCCACTCTAATTCAATTAATTTATAAAATTTCGCGAAAGTTTATTAAGTATTTAGGTTATTACTTACATATTTTATATGTCCTTTGACTATACATATTAGTTACCTTCGGTATGATCAGTCCTTCGTGTGCGGGTGTGTTGATGTTTACGGGTGTATGAACTAGGGATGTTACGATTCCGATTCGAAAGGTCGGAACTTCCGATTGATTTCGGTTCCGATAAATTGAAATCGGAAGTTATAGCGGCGGGATGATGATAATAGTACATCCGACGAAAATACAGTTTTGGACAATTTTTTTATATTGAAGAATCTTCTTAAGGAATATATTAGAGAAACACGTATTTCAATCAGTGACGATCCTTTGTTATGGTGGAAAATGAATAAAAAATTTCAATCCCTGAACTCGATTGCCATTTGTCGTCTCTACCAAGCTCAGTAAAAAGTGAACAACTTTTTACTGGTGCTGGCCTAAGCCCTTTGAGAAATAAATTAGATGGAGATAAAGCTGCGAAGCTTTTTTTCATTAAATACAATGAACTTCTTTTGGAGTCAGTTCATTTGATCTAATTTACTACTAGAAATGTTTAAGATTTAAGAAAATTCGATTATTTTTATTTTCAATACCAAGGTAGATGTATTGTTTATCAAGCGAATATAAATGAAACTGATGAATGATAATGTTTGTGATTTTACTTTATAGGACCTTCCCTTAACATATTTCTCTTCTGCCTCCGCCTTCGATTCCGATTCCAGTTCCGGTTCCGAGAAACCAAATTTAAAAACACCGATTCCGAATTCTGTTCCGATAAAGCGATCTCCGTACCATCCCTGAACACCAACACTATTAGTGTTTACGGGTGTATGAACACTGTGTGCCTGGTACGCACGGCTTACACATACTAATTCGATTGTCTTTCTTAAGTGGAAAGAGGTCTACGAGTGATTCGTGACTGTGCTGCCTCCCCTCTGACTATTTTTGTTTATTTTGGCTTATTTGCGTACGCACGTTCGCATAATATTTATAATATTCTGCTGCGTCAGTAGTATGACTTTATGCCCTCGGTAATCTAGCCACTGGGTGAAGGGCAAGAAACTACGAGTGTTGCCGTTTGCGGTCACATTGTGATTGGCCGCGTTCATGTTTATCCGGGCGATTCGTTAAAAATGCCGCGATGACATAACAGCGCGATGCGTTCATGTCCATATTGGTGTCGGTAATTGGATGGTGCTCACAAGATAACCATGTTGTGCTAATTAATGAGCACACCGATTTGTTTTTTCAGCGTAATTTGTAGACATGTTCTGTAATTACTTTTTAACATGCTCAACGGATATCCCAGTAAAGCTTGTCACGAACAATGCACTTGAAAATCGATTTTGAAATTTTAAAAATTCTTTCATTCTTATCTTGTTTTTATGTTCTCATTTCATACGCCAAGCGAGCGCTCTATAATACATCCTGCAAATCCCCCATTTAGGCTGGACATTTACTGCAAATGCATATTTCAGCGTTCTTTTTCTTTCGAATATGTGGGTTTTTATTAAAAAATTATCATTGTATTACTTGTATGTATCTACTTATATTATTTGATTAATTACACCTACATGTTTCGGAAAAACCTTTTCCGAAAATACAGAACGTTTATCCTTCACTACTTGGAATAATTGTTAGGAGCATACACTCTACAGTTAAAAATATGTCGTTAATGCATTAATTTAAAATAAGGACTTAAGCTAAACACAATGATTTTCATTAACAAAATCTGAAATGGTAAAATGCCAAAATACTTTAAAAATAAAATCACATATAATACAGATATTCTTGGACATAATACAAGGCAAACGAAATGAGAATTCCAAATAGAATGAAAACAAATTCACAAAACTCTTTATACTACAAAAGACTAAAGAATTATAATAATCCACCGGAGAATGTGAAAAAATAGAAAAATCAACATGTTCAATAAGGAATGCAAACATCACATCACAGAAGAAAAATAGAATTATAATATAATTTATTAAGTGAAAATACGACGTTTCTCATATAAATAGCTTTGTCTCTGTGAGACTTCGTTAATCCATCTTAAATAAGTCGCAAAATGATTTTTTGGTAACATTATTAATATAATTTACAAGAATGTATTTCGTTTACACCACTAATTTTTTGAAAATACCAAAAAAAAATCGGGGATTTATAAATCGATTTGTAATGATTGTAAAAAAGGTGTTAAAATTTTGTAGTTAGAGATGATGAACATTTAACACAAGTGCAAGTAGCAATTGTGGATTCGAGATGTGGATCTATAGAAGAATACTCGAAATAATCTGGATGGACAGAGTTACGAATGAAAATGTTATGGTTCGGATGAATAAAGAAAAATAAGTTATTAAAACAATAAAAATCAATACCTCGGACATGTGATGAGACATCCGGGGAAGTAGGAGATCTTGCACCTTATAATGCAGGGAAAGATTGCCGGAAGTCGGGGCCAGGAAGAAGGAGAACATCGTGGCTGAACAACCTGAGACAGTGGTTAGGCCATTGTCTATAGAGCTGTTAGCTGGGCTCGTAGCCATCGTCTGTTGAATGGATAGGGCACAAAAAGATGACGAAGAGGTATCTTTTGGAAATGGAACATTATTTTGTTATTAATAACGCTTTACAAATTTTACATACAAATAATACAGGATTACAGTTGTGGGAAAATGAAAAAAAAATTAAATTAGAAAAAGTAGCAGCAAATTAAATATTATAATTAATTAGGTTATTTTTGCAAATAGTTATGTTTTTATATTACTATTTAATTATTTATCATCTCCCATGTATTTCTTTTTTATTTTGTTAATGCTATACTTTGAATTTTGTTATTTTCAACAAATAAGTGGTGTAAACAAAGTATATTTCTTGTCAATTATTTACATAATTAATTTTTTTTAATGATTTCATTTTTGGATTTGTGCTTCAAGGACTGCAGACAGGTAGGTATTCATTCTACTGAGATAAGTACTTAACTTATCGGATGTTATCTATTTCCAATTAATCAATACTCTGACCTGGATACACTTTTATTATTCGTATTATCTGATTGACCTAATTTCAGTGAAGCTGATCCAATCATATACTTTTTCGATATAATCCATGCTATTAATATCTACTCAATATAATCGTTATGTTTTTGGATTACCATATAGACAATGGATTGTTTCCGATATGCATACCCGATGAGGAATTCTCACCACAAAATTTATTTCAGTGATGTCATTGAATTGTTCTGAAATTTCGTCTGATGTGCCTCCAGTTTTAGAAATTTATTGTCTGCGCATTCTTTTAAAAGTGATCTCCACTTTGTCTAGAATAGTACTGGCGTATGTCTGCGAAACTATGCTATGAAAGATAATTCCAAAAAACTAACGCGAAGGGGCGTGAGAGGTCTATTTTTTATTTTATTATCAGAATGTGTGTTTAAAAGCCAAGAAAGGTCGCAAGTCTCGTGAAACGCCCAATAAAGACTTCCATACATGCCTTCCCATACAAATAGCTTCATCTCTGTGAGACATAATATAATTTATCTTAATTACTCTGTGGACAGACTCCAGTAATTGTGTTCTTGGAACATACTAATAAAAATATTGTGAAAAATTCTTCATTATTAATTAATTAAATAACTTTGTATCGACAACTTGGAGTAACTCTACGTCTACCGGTTTCGATGCCACTGTATCTTCGTCAGGACGGACGCATACTAACTATCCATTACTTATTCTAACAAACAAATCAATTTTTGAACGGGGGCCTGGTGGGGGTAATTGACAAGTGGACGCCGAAATGGGGAATATATCAAGTAACGGGCTATTCATAAAATTTATCTGGTTATTAATTATATTGGTTTGAGTGTTCAGGCATTTTTTGATTTCTAGTATTTCTAAGTTATCTTATCTAAGGTCTCTATTCTTTGCATGTAGAATCTCGATACCGTTTTCTTTTTTAAACATGTGGCCTGCTGCTAAAAGTTGGTTCGCGAATTCCGAAAAGTTATTGAGACATCTCAAGTGTTTCTTTACTCTAAATAACTGTAGCCACCCCCCGTTCAAAAATTGATTTGTTTACTGTAATAAGTAACTGACGAAGATACAGTGATATTGAAACCGGTAGACGTAGAGTTACCCCCAGTGGTCGGTACAAAGTTATTTAATTAATTAATAATTATGTCCAACCACAAAGTTAACGCTATAAACATCAAAAATTGTTTGCTTAAAAATTTGTCGCACAGAAATTTTTATTCCGCGCAGCAAACTGTCGAAAAAATTGAGCCGACGTCGGAGTTTTCCTCGAGTTGGTAGTTTTCATTAGTTTTCAACGAGCGCTTAAAAATTTTTCGCCAACATCGCACCGAACACCTCACTTGGCGTTGTTTTCACCTCGTTATCAAAGTTTATTAGAATTCCAACGGTAATCGATTTCCCCGCCTTTTTTATCGCTGAATTTCTTTCCATTATCGCTAGCCATTGTTCTCCGGCTTAATGCGCGGAGCGATGGATAAACAATGACCGGTGTTTGTCCTAAAGTGCCTGAGGTCATTGCCAAGGTCTCTCTGGACCGAATGGACACACAGCGTGTTTGTTCTCTTTTACTTTTACAAAATGTTGTCAAAATGTCACTTCCGGTCACCACGTTTGTCAAATGTAATCTAAATTTCGAATACTCGAGTATTCACGTCCAATTTTTTAAGTATTGGATAATTGTGAACAATACTCAAGTTATACTCATAAAATATAAATTATGAAATATTAAAAAAAAGTCATATTTAGCCAGGTTATAGCGGATACTGTCAGGTATGACTTATTGCATAGTTTCGGTCATCGACTATGCTAATAGCCAGAATTACGTTGTATGTAGTATAAAATCTGAAATATTTTCTGTACATCTACACCATGGTAGATAAGAAGGTTTGGATATTATGACATTTGAGTTAGGGGGATTTTGGCAGATAAATGAGTAAGTAATACATAAAAATAACAAACCAGGTTCTATATGATTAACGGGACAGTACTAAACACTCATATTAATCATCGCCAAACGCTTTTAGTGGGCCATTTCTTTCAGATGCTTTGAAACTCTATACATTTAAGTTAATTTACGTTATAGTAACAAATCTGAATTTTATATATTTTATTCGGGCCACTATTAAACAATATTACCCCAAACCTTGTATTTTAACTCACACAATTTTTTGCACCTGTATTAACTGTTATTTGCCAAAATCACCCGAACTCAAATGTCATAATATCCAAACATTCTCACCTACTATAATATATATCTAATTATAAAATTTCAGGTTTGATACTATGACTCACTCTATAATGGATACCTACGACGGAACAATTTATTTTGCGTCTTAGCGTCTTTCTGAGTTGTCTCATCAATGGCAAAAATAATAAAAATATCGAGATAGAAAATTGGATTTGCGCACTAACATGTGCAGTTGTGTGAAACTATCGTGAAACCAGGAAATTATATCTTATATTTGTATTTGTACTAACTAATTCGTCTGTTGAAATTATATGTAAATCAAAACATTTGTATATTTTAAATGGAAGTCATTTATTGGTTATGGAAGCATTAGGATGAACCTTTTGAAAATAACATGTGGTTTACTTCATTAAAAATGATTCCGATCAAATTTGTAGATACATTGTAGTGCGACAATGATATGTCGTTGTTTATTTATTTTTAAGTCATATTACGTTAGTCTACCATAGTACAGGCACTTTGTGCACAAGTGTGGCAGACCACGGTCACTGAGCAGTATAATGAGACCTATTGCCGTCACCTCGACCTGAAACTTTTTGTTCTTGAAAAATGTTATATTTTTTGCAAGATCATGCTGGGATCGTCTCACTGATCACAAAGAAGAATCCATCTGTCATCTAATTGAGCAACGTTCATATGTTAATGCTTACATATGAACTAACATAAAGGAGGATTAATGTGATATTTTTTATGAAGTTTAAACCATAAGCCCAGATACTTTTCAGAGACGGCATTAAATGCGATTTTCAATGTTCATGTATTATTTTGCTTGGACAAGTTTCAAGCTTATTTGGCAATTGCCTGTTTTGATGTTTTTTTAATTATTTCAATTTTAATGTGCATTGCTTTTTAATGTATGTAAGTGCACGCTGCAGACACTCTTAATTGGAGAATTAACGTAACTAAAACAGAAAAAAAATTGAACATTGAAAATAATGTCATACAGCAGGTACACACAAAAAAAAGTTGCCTATATTTTGCAATGTTTAGTTCGTACTTTACCCTGAAGAAAGAACGGTGGTTCCGAAACCGGTTTGTGTTAATACAATATAAGTAATAGCCGATCACAACAATGTAGTTTGTGCAATAGCAAGACATAATGAATTATATATTCACTAATAGTAAAGACCACAAAATAAAATAAGACATAACAAAATTGGAAGCAAATTCACTTAATTCAATCACTTACCATTATTCAGTCTTAACATTGTTTGTTGCTTACTACTATTCATTAATTAATTCATAATAATTAACTTAAAAATATCTTATCTCATTTTGTTCTTAACATCTGTGAATCTTTTTAATTGGTCTATGAAATGAACACTACGCTTTTACATTATATGTTTAAAAAACTGTTAAGATTCTTTAATAAATAAATAAATATAGATGTAGGAATGGCTGGAATGGGGGACTTAGAGGGGAGAATAAGAGCTGAGGGAAAACCATGATATTTGTATACAAATAGAATCGATTCTTCGATCGATTGAGCTACATAGTTTGGTTCATAGACATTGATGGGTGAGTCACTGTGTTTGTTTGGGAGTCGATTTGACAGGTCTTCTGTGCTAGCTCACCATAAATCTTTATTCCTTCCCTACTCAGCATGCTTACACCTTCATATTATGAGACATGCACGCGTGAGTTTCCAACGTAACCTACAAATCTGAGCCTACCTTAAAGAGATTCCGATTCATAACATGATAGCCAATGAATAATTCATCTAGCGATGAAAACATGCGGCGTTGTCGATTGTCGATTGTTCGATTCAACGGACGCACGCTTCCATTGGACGTAACGCAATGTACAGGTCTTATGATTGGTAAACAATGTGAATATAAATTTGTCAATCCATTCAGCGATTTGAATTTCGCATGCAAATCAGAAGGGGATTCTACGCGTAAATATTCCCGCAATGGGAACGTAGGTATATTTTTATCATCTTCTTATTCTTCTTTACTGGCGAACTGCCCAATGTCGGGCCTCGACAACTACCGCCTTCTTCGTAAGCTCCTGGTACTCCAAGCGATCCTAGGTCTTCGAGTCAATTCTTTTGCATTAAGTCTATGGTTTTTTGAGAGTTTTTGGAATAGAATTACTCAATACCGTTGATGCATCGTGTCCTTGGGGAATAGGGTATTTTGGTGGGCTTGTATGGTTTGTCGCATCGGTAATTTGAATATCTCCAATGCGGTTGTGAATGAAAGGAAAGCGTCCCACCGTATCAGAAGAATCTTCCGGTTCAAAAATACTGTCTCGCGTGTACTAAATGTATCTCTATTGTATGGCAAGCAAGTAAAACAGAAGCAAGCAATCTAGTGCCATTTATGGGATTTTGATAATTTAAAAATAAAATGGCGTTAAGATGTTGATATCTAGCTCGAAGACGGACAATCCAATTAAGAGAAACAGGGAATGAAGAGAACGAAAGAAAAAACTACAGATTTTATTGATGGATTTGGCGTTAACGTTGTAGAGATTATTCATGATGATCATTAAATTGGGTGAAAAACATAAACTACGTTACCTCTACGTGAGTTTAATTATATTTTTATTATACTACTCAAGTTTCAAGATTAACATAATCTCTCAGCGACAGGTGAAGTATTAAACTTACTACTTTCAAATATAGAATTTTTACATGGAATACGTGAAAATACAAATAATAATTGGTTAGGCACTGACAAGATGGGTCGGAGTTACCGTTGTAAATGTGGTTGCAACGGGAATATTGAAAGAAGAGGAGAAGAGTTAATGAATGTAACGTTGTTAAGGCTAACTTACACCCAAGTTCAAATTTATTTTAATTTCTAAACATTCAAAATTATTCATGTTATTACCTTTGCGCTCGACGGCATGGAGAATTTTAACGGTGTATGAATGAATATAATGATTATTATGCATGATGTGGTTCGCAAATTCAATTAAATTATAATTAAACTCACGCATAGGTAATTCAGTTGATGTTTTTCACTTTTTTTCGATCGTGCACAGTTTTAGAAGAAAATTTCAAAATTACAAAACTGAAAAAAATTCACTTAGAAGGTCCTTGTTGAATCGAAATCTCTCGAACACTTTGGAACAATCTGGAATCGACTAGAACATTTTCGTAAATACTAGAAAAGTCGGGTAACCGTCAGAAACGACAAAAAGTTCTCGAAGCATCGCGAAACCAACATGCTTTGTATAAAAAGGCGAAGTAAGTCATTATTTTGCGTTTAACAAGTACTTATAGAAACGCGACATTACCAGCGATAAACTGTAGTGAGAGCAGTGTAGCCAGCGCGTGTAAACCGAGTGACAGATATCGGGCGATACCGATTGAAAAAAATTCTAGAAGCATTTAGTTACTGAATTTTAGAATAGTGCTCCAAATAAATTTCTATTCAATGACTTTGGTGAATAAATGAAAACTTTATGTAACTTTAAGTGTTTCATTTGCATAGCCACGTTCCGTGGCAGTATTTTTTTTTAATTTTCCGTCTTTTTACTTCCTTTCTTTTAACTCGTGGCGTCTGTTTGCTTGTTTTCTTGACGAAAGAACTTTGGATCGATTTTTAACCCTTTTCCCGTGATCCGATCAAGCTGAAATTTTGCAGGCAGACTCATGGTGACGATCAAGATGATCTATCAAATTTTCGTTAAAAAAAATAATTTTAGTATAATTTTGGATTTTTAGAAAATTTAATTGATTTTTTTAAATTGGAAACCATACAAATGTTTGATTACTACCAACAGCGGCCTGACGACGTCGGGGAATATTTAAAATTTGAATTACTCCGTCGGTATATGTAATAGGTACTTCACTACGAATTTCGAAAATTTATGACAATTGGTTCACAGATGACAGCTTCGGTTTTTTTACGAAGACATCAAATAATAAAGAGATATTTTATAGATTTTTGATATAGATATTTGTCTAGACATGTTTCATTTTCAGTCAGCAATTATTTAATTACATGATGGTAAACTTAATTTACAAAGAAAGGGAGTAAAATAAAAACTTGTTTTTTATGGGTTAGTTTTTTTGATCGCTAATATTATAAATGAACACATGATGTATTAGGTTTGCTTGTTAAGTTCTTCGCATTCCTCTCTTTGTTACTTGGATATTGTGATTATTTCTAATTTCACGGCCAAGCGATAAGGTGTACAGTCGCATTTAAAATATGTTCATATAATGAAATTACATCGAAAGCCTTTCTTCGACCGTGGAAAATTTTCGTCATCACCGAACAAAGAAAACACATGGCAAAGAGTAACACGACACATGCACTACATCATCACGTGTTTAATAAATTCGAAAATCGATTATTTAAGTCACATTTTCGGCTGTTTTCTGAAAATAACAAGATCATTATTTTGGTGATTTTTACCACCAACATTAAAAATAGACAGGGCGGGCGTATTTATCTATACCCGTATTAATTTTCATCTAAGCGCTTGTTCAGACACAGCGGGAACCGTTCAGTTTCAGAATCGCGTTTCAAAACACGCGATTTGTGTCATCTGTTCACATAGCCGCGGTTAATAAGCGATTTGTGCGCGCGAAAATAAACGTCACTTTGACAGTTCTGGTGCCGTTCTCCATCTTTAAATATCAGAGATATATTCGCTCATTACTTTGTTAACGACGGCCGTGTTCCATGGCAAGACACATAAATATCATTCTGTCAGTTCATTTTTGGTGAATAAATACCTACTTCTCTAAAATACTCTTTATTTCCACCATTTCCAAATATCTCCACCAACTCCTGCCAAGCTCGGTTCTTGGCATATTCGAGTAATCCTCACACTATTACAGGTCTTTTCTCCCATATTACAGGTCTTTTCTCCACTTCATCAATAAAAAAGTCATTGACTAAGCGATCCATAACCATAGAAAAGATAATATAATCCACGCGTGCTCCTGTTGTGACATGGAAGCGTGCGGTGCCCGCAATGCGACTGAACGCTCTCGTAAGGCCCCGTAGTAATAGGATCGTGCGGGCGCCGTGCGGGTCTATTTTCTAGCGGTTGGGTTGCGGGCACCGCAGCGGTTGACTAACCGCACGGTTTGTGAACGACATACAAACCTAGGTAAATGAGACCCGCACGGATCTCATGCGATTCTGAAACGGCACGGTTCCCGCTGTGTCTGAACAAGCGCTAAGACTTTAGCAATTTCAGACGATACCTTTGGAAAGTATTCGTGAATCTACCTGGTCTAATTAGTGCGATATGAAGATTGAGGGGAACGTGGATTAAGAGATTCATAAATTATTTTCATTAAAACTTTTTATTTTTATATATTTACATATTAAATTGAATTTTTTTATACTTTGTTAGTCATGTAGACCTCATCAGTGAAGAGAAGCTCTTGAGTTTGATAAGGGAGCCTCAGTTCTTATTTTGTATATGAGTACATAGGTGAATCATTTAATAATAATGACGGTAATAGAAGATAATTAGATAATGAATAATATTGAAATACTTTGAAAGAGCTTTAAATGTAAACGATTTAAAAATTTAAGTTGGCTTTAAAGGTTTTAATTTTTTAAATTTTTTCTGAAGAGTTATTAATCGTTTCTCGTATCTCGAATCTCGATGCGTATCTCAATAGGAAGATTATTATTTTAGTAGTTAATGGCTTTATAAATATAGTGTTTTTTTTTATTTATAAAAATAGCATTTGGGTTTTTTTTATATAGTGGTTTTGCTGCTGTTTTTATAAATATAATGATTCTGCATTTGGGTTGTTTTATACCATCACATTTAAGCGAATGTTTTCTTAAAAATATTGACGTTTCTGCAGTGTTGGGTCAGTCTTGTTATTTTCAAAATACGGCTGGTAGTGATCACTCTCAGAGAATCGTGATCTTTGCAGGAGTGTCATGTAGGGTCACAGGTCACAGGTCGATGACATAAACTGTGATTGATGTTCCATTGTTACCGTGATTGGTAACTGTTATTTTACAACGGTTGGAGGTTTTATTTTATTCGTACATGCATTATCGTATATTGCACAATTGTGTGTTGTCATAAGTACGCTATGTTTTGATTTAATAACTTAAATGACGAATTATGGAAAAAATTATATATTTTTTTTATTTCATCGAAGTTAAAAAGTTGTTAACTTAGTAAAAAAGGTTGAATTATTTAAAAAAATAGTATTTTTTAAAACATTTTCAAAACTGTTAGAAAAGATTACACCCAACCAAATGAAAAATGTGTGTTTTATTTATACCCAAAAAATAAAGGTAATCATATACTTAATGCAATATTATTGAAAATAATTATGTCACACATCCATACTGTTAAAGTTCACGAAATGGAGAAATTTTCTTCAGTTGTAAAACATCGTTGGTTTGTAATTTGTTAATTGAAAAAATAATTTGATAAATTAGAAATTTTGGAAATAAGAAAGAGTGTAAATAGTAAATTGAATATTATAAATAATCAGGTCCTTTTTGCAAATAGTTATCTTTTAAATTTATTTTCATGTTAATTAGGTACTTTATATTATCATTTTCCATACATAACTTTTTAATATTTTGATCTATCCTTCGATTTTTAAATATTATTTTTGTTTTCCTGACGAAGAAGCCATTGGCTTCGAAACATGTTGATTTTTTTCAATAAATAAGTGGTTTAAACAAAGTTAATTTATATCAATTATGAAAAAATAATTGTTTTTTTTATTGATTTATATAGTAGATGTTGACTAATATAGTACACAGTATTATATTTCAAGTATTACAAATTACCTATACTTATAACATGAACCCGTACCCAATTTCGATGAGAAACCATTTCGCGTCTTTACATTGGGGGCGTTGTCATTTTGATATTGTATTACATATTCGAAAACTGTGTCACATACGAAATTAACAATTCACATTTGATCACCTTATACAGTAATAATTGTATTAATACGCACACTTGCAAACATTTATATGAAACTTTCAAGTCTTACTGCTGTTGATTTTCTCGATAATTCATTTCTACTTTTAATTCACGTGGGAGGGCATTAAAAAATTAATCCTTCGATATGTGAAGTGGTGCCAGGCAGTACTAAGTCCCTAACTTGAGGACTGCCATTTTCCCAGCCATGCTTAGTCTGTCTTTTTAGTAACGCATTATTGCTAAAGTGTATTTTTTCTAACAGAATGTTTGTTAACTTAGTAAAAACCACTACCAGATTTAAGTTCTACCGGTTTCGAAACGTACCCGTCTCTCCGTCAGGACCAACACTACATTACACTACTATATTCACAACACTATACACCCCAACCACAGTATTGTTAAACTTTCAACAATATAGATCACATTCGTGTTAATCTTGTCAGAGACAAGCATGCACTACTACTAGCCTACAGAACATTCAGGAATCTAACGAAAGAGAGTGAGAGGGGGCGGGGTCTAAAGTGGGTGTTACTAAATCTTTTGTGAAAGTTAAATTAAAGAAAGGGCTACATGGAAAATTGATTTGGTTATTAATTTGAGGTGCTTTATTATTACCGCTTCCCTAATGCAAAAAAAAATCTAAATTATTTAATTTTAAACTTTTATTATTAGTATTTAATATTTTCACCCCTATATTTTGTCTGTTTGAAGTAGAGCATATTTTTGATAGATTTCATTAATAATTAATACATAGAAAATTTCAAAAAGTTTTGTTGTTGAAGATGTTGAAGGCTTTTCATAATGACTTGATAACTAGTCTCTGCACTCTTTGCACGGGCAAGATGTTAGATTTAAGAGCCCCACCTCATACAACTATTCCATACTGTAAAATGGATTGGGTTCCACTCACAATGTGAATTCTATCTACTCTTTCAGGGAAACGGAGCCGATCTAGTTCACTTATAGTTAACCTCCTATATCCTGAATTGGGTTGTAAATTTTATGGAAGGCTTTATTTTCGAAGAACTGTAGTCTCTTTTCTTGCACTAAAACGAGAGAGCAACTTTCGTCTACTTGTTCGATAGTTTCTACAAAATTAGTTTGATCGGACACGGATAACGGTGCACACTAAAAACAGGATGTTTGTGGTCCATGCCAGCCACCTGTGCACCACCTCTTCCTCTCGCGTTGCAGTTCTTCGATGTAGGTTAAGTGTGTCATTATTTATGTGTCGAAGGGACTTTCCGTTTCGCGGCAATTATAACAGCAACGGGTAATTACCGCGCGCAGGAGAAGGCGCGCGCTCGCTGGAATGTGTGAGCGGCACACTTCTCCGAGCGACAGTTATCGCATAACGGCCGGCACAATAACCCGTCGTCACCAGCCACGGAGCGTGAGCAGCGCATACGTGCTCAGTACAGAGTAAGTATGACGAAATTACCACAATTGAAGAGTCCTCGGGAAAAACAATGAAAGTCACCTTTTTTGTGAAACTGACCTTTTAATGCCATCTGTATTATTTTATAGAAAAAATCAGAATCGGGTAAAACCGTCCCGATCCGCTGTAAGAATACAGAGAAAAAGTTTTTACATAACCCAATATTATTTTATTTTATTTTATTAAATTCAGATAATTTTTTTCCTTTGTCTATAATAGAATTAATTAACACCATTATTAAATTGTAAACATTTAATTATTACTATTACTTAATTTTAATTGGCAATAAGATTGATTCACAAATGTTATATAAATAATAAATATTCTTGAACATTATACTACTGGAAGAGCACTGTCTGCTATAATACAGTAAATTACTAGTGTAGCAGGCAGGGCGTCAAATCAATTTAGTGTTTACTTGCTGCCAAGACACTCAGCAACAAAGAAAAAAGCTTAATTTAATTTTGTAAACACTGTAAACATTTGTAACATTGAACATTGAATAAAAATTGAATTGAATTGAAATTGAATTGAAAATTGAATTGAATAGAATATTGAATATTTTTCCACTTAACGTTCCATCTTCTCCAGATGACCCATAATAATTAACACCTCTGATCCCCCCCTTCCCCTCACCAACCCCTTCACCAAAACACATTTGCACGGTTTAACTTTTTCAATTTTTAGTAGGTATACCAATAATCCTGAAGAAGAGAACATTGTTCTCGAAACATGTAGATTGTTTAATATAATAAAGTGGTGAAAACAAAGTGATTTGTGTTTTATTTTAATAATAATGTCACCACAAAGTTTGAGCCTTCATACAGAAGAAAAAATATTCTTCGAACAGTTAGTTAAATTTATATCTGTTTTTCCAACGCAAGAAACAGGAATAACCGCCCACCGAACGTCAAAAAACGTCGTTGTCGATTTGACAGTACATACATTTAATATACGTACATACATATAATATGTTTGTACAGTAATAAGTTGATTCAATATTTGTATAAAAAGAGCATTAGTGAAAGAAATATGAACTTTAAAACTATAAAAAACTGTTTTTCACTTTTTTTTTTCAATTTTTTGACATTCAATGTTTTTCTCGAGGAGTCTGCAATTATGAGTTGGGAATGAAAAAGTTTTAGGCTGCAGATGGCGGTAGTAAAAATACAACTTGCATACGAAACAAGTTGTGTAACCTAATCATATATACAGCCTCCAAAAATTTGATATATGTGGTAGTCTATCATGGGTGGAATGGTGATCGTTACATTGTGTAAAGTGATCACTTAAACCAGCCGCACGATAGGTCGTAAGCCCCATGAACACCCAAAAAGGCTTCCATGTCTACTTCTTTCCCATATAAAAATATAGCTTCGCTCTATGAGACATCTATAATATATCTTTAACATTATTTTAGCCAAATCGTCGACAATGTTGCCATTGTGTTCTGTTTCTATAGTCGTTACGTTGGTGCTAATTATAAGTTTATAATTATAAACATGACGTTCCACATTTCCTAAGCATTCATATTAAATCAACTAATTTTGTATTTAAATTTATTCACACCTTCTCTTCTTTATGTAATTAATGTAATGTATGTGTGCACAATTTATACCCACTGAAGTAGACTGTCGGTGGGTTGTCAAATTGCCATTCACGCATGTGGTGAGCATAATTATACTAATTAAGTAGGTGAATAAACATCTTGCCGTTATCGCAGAGGTAGGCAGATATGATAGAACTAACTAACTAACTAACCATCACGCCGTTTCCTCGCAGGGGTAGGCAGAGAGGATTGAACGCCACACTCTTCTATCCTGGCACACCACTTTCGCTTCGGCCACATTCATACATCTTCTCATACAAGTTCTACGGTTGTTGCGGCGGTTAATGGGGCCATCCTCAAACACTTGTTGTATCTGATCATGCCAGGTCTTTCGCGGACGCCCTCTATTTCTGTTGCCTTCAACACTCGCCTCATATATTTTCTTAACCATCCTTTCTTCGTTCATACGTTCCACATAAGCAAACCATCTCAGCACTCCTTGCTTTATTCTATCTACCACACTACAGCCAGCATTGCATTCACGTCTAATTTGTTCATTCTTTACTCTATCGACCAAAGATTTTCCACACAAGCGTCTTAGTGGCCGCATTTCTACCGCATTCAGTCTACTTTCATTCCTCTTTTGCCAATTCCAGGCTTCGTTTCCATACATTAGGGTTGGCACTAGAACGCCATTGTGTACCGCTAGTCTTGCTTCCTTTGACAGATTCTTATTGGTCACAATATTCGGCACAATATTCTGTTCTGACATATCACCTTTTCCTCCTCCACTTTGATACACCTCTTTGGACTATCCTCTGGTATTTGGTGTATCTTATCATGCCAGGTCTTTCGCCGATTTCCTCTGTTACTTTTGCCTTCAACACTCGCCTCATATATTTACTTAACTGGCTCTTATGTAATATTGTATTATAACCAATTAATTCATTACATTTGAACCTAATCAATGTAAAAATTCTATATATAAAAGAAGTCAGTTAAATGCTTCCACTTGTCAATGAGAAATTCTGCTACTGAGTTACTTTAAGTAATAAAATAAAATATACATATACCTACTAGCTGTACCCGGCCACGCATTGCTGTGGCTCAGTCTGGTATTTTTTACCTGTCACAGGTGTGACATCTATATAATAGTAGGTATATAAAATCATCGTAGGTATATAAAAACGTACGCGTATTCGAATGCAACGTTCTTTCAAATGTTCAAGTCAATCGACCAACTACTTTACAAGTTTTGCTAGCACAAACGTACGCAGGCTGAAATTTATATAATACTTATATAATATATAATAGCTTACCCGCGCGGCTTCGCACGCGTAGATTTTTAGTAATTTTTAGTCATATTTTATCAATTTGTGTATTAACCTTAACATATTGATATATGTTGTCGTGGAATTTTTATAGAACTTTTTGTGTTCTACAACTTCTGTATAGAAAGTATTTAAATATCTCTAACCGTTAAGGCAGCGTTCGTAAAAAAAAATGCATAGCTCGACCATTTTTTCGTCGACTTTAATTGTAAAATAGGTCACCACGAAAAGCCCTTTTCTTTTAACGGGATAATATATTGCTTATATCCTCTCTGAACGTGCATTCTAAATATTGTTCAAAGAATTTTTGAAATCAGGTGAGTACTTGAGAACGTTTTGAGAGATTACCTCCTACATCCAAACTCACAACCTAAAGATATTGTACATGTATTGTATTATTGAACTCACGTAGAGGTAAAAAAAAATTAAAGCTTTTCTTTTTTTTTTGTAGAATTTTTATTTTTTAGCCGTACTCGCTTTAATAACTTCTTCAAACGCAAAATAATTGTGGTGACATTACTAACATAATTAATAATATATAACAATTGTATCCTGATGAAGGGGCCATGGGCTCTGAAACAGTTGATATTTTTCAATACAAAAGTGGTGAAAACTAAGTTAATTTTTATTAATTATATTAATGCTTTTCACCTAATTTAATGATCGTCATGAATAATTCCTAATTACTGATTTAGATGTGTAGGGCAACTTGTAACATGGTGGCAAGGTGCTTGAAATAAAAGCTGCCCATATGTCGTGTGGTCTTAGGACTGACCCGGTGTTTCCTTCGGCCACCTGTCCTGGGCGCCTCGTGACAGACACACAGCGGATAATTGATTGCCAAATGCCAAGTTTCAGTAATTTCGGGTCCTTCAGTCGCATGTCGAATTCTGCAGCCCTAGGATCGTTAAACATGTTTTTGCACGGTTTAGAAACAACCTTGGAACAGTTTTCGCCTGGCAGATGCTTGCGGAAAAGTGTTAATTTGATTCAAACTACTTTTGTGAGGCAGTGGCCATCGTGACCATTTTTTGTATTCAAGAGCACATTCTTATTGTGAAGTTGCAATTTTATCAGAACAAAGTTCTGTGAAATTTAAAACCAAATTTTTTTATTAATCAATAGAAAAACATGCAGAAAAATCAAATCAACAAAAACATATTTTGGCTGCCACCGGGACTCGAACCCAGATCTCCTAGCTTTCCGGGCAGGTAGATAATATAATGTTAATCAATTAATAATTGAGACTTACAGATAATGTCGATATATTTGCGGAAATGTACCAGGCTGATATGATGTTACCTGCCTGGAAAGCTAGGTGATCTGTGTTCGAATCTCGGTAGCAGCCAAAATATTTTCTCGTTGATTTGATTTTTCTGCATGTCATTCTAATTGATTAATAAAAAAAAATTGTTTTCAATTTTTTGTTTTGTGGTGTTTAATTATTTCCCTGAATCTTTATTTAAGCAGACATTTTTTGCCTGTGTGCACTGCATGCCCCTGCCTGGGAAGTAGCTGTAGAAGACAGTTACTGGAGCATCTAGCATATACTCAGTGAAACATTTTTTTTTAATATGATTTAAATGCCTAATTTTCAATTCCGGTGATATGACGCGACACACAACCGCAACACTACCTGGCGACACATTATATTCTAGGTCTTGCTAATAAAAGATTTGTTTGTGGTTTACGCTTCAGCTGAATAAAAGCAAGTAATACTGCATGGCCTGAAAGCCAGCCTGGATTTCAATCTGATTTCTAGACTGATATAGACTACATATAGATTACCCTATAATTTTTATATGTCTCGGTTAAAGTATTAAAAAAATAAAATTAAAAAATACTTCGACATGATTGAGCAGATTCAAAAGAAATTCTTGCGTTATTTATACATGCGCAGAACAGGAGAATATCATACATTCGTGAACCACGAAGTACTGCTGAGGGAATGCAACTACCGCAGCCTCAAGTCGCGCAGACAGGAGGGCCTAGTCATGTGGGGGTTAAAATTTTAAGAAATAAAATTGATGCCCCAAACCTGCTAGAGAATTATGCCCTGTTTGTACCAAACAATTATTTGCGAAATCGAGGTCACGCGCAATTTCATGTCCCAAAATGCAGAACGGATATAATGAATAAGCACACCACAACGCGTAGTGTGCAACTCCTAAATGAACTGAGCGATCATGTCGATGTATTTAATGGTAGCATTGAATGCATCAAGCAGCGGATCGCCTCCATTTAGGTACTCCAAGATATACTTGCATTGTAAATAGAGCGATCTGTGATGCAAAAAAAAAGTATGTACCACCGTACTCATTTACAATTTTCTCAATTCAGCTTACCTTTCCACCCAGCACCACTTATCAAATGTCGTAGTTCTTCTTCTTATGCCCCATCCTTTCAATGGTCGTTGGTTATCATGCGGTTTGTGTTTTCTGGGGTAATATGCCGTGTTCTTTACATATTACATACACGCATATGCCAAACTGCGCAGCAGTTTTACGGCATGGTTGCCTTCAATATTGTTTGAGTTATTTTTCAATATTTTTTATAAGTAATGATTTACTTTTTATGAAGATTATAAAGTATTGCATGATTTATACGAGTGATACATGATAATTTTAAAGTAATGTAAGATTAGGTACATAGCTTTAATACATATTCTTTTTGTCTTCATTTTTTTTTTGTCTTCATATCGAAGAATTTTTTATCTAATTTATTAAAGATTCTTGGCACAATATATTCTCTTTTTCTCTCACCATACACTACCTTTCTGGGCGACGTTTCGGATCCCATTGCAGGGTCCATCATCAAGGCTGATGTATGTCGGCATATGACCCCAGCAAACACATACCAAAGGATTCTGAATGGCCGTGAAAACCAAGAACATTGACTATCATGTTGTATGTACAATGTACAGTACATATTCACTTTATTTACTGCGGCCCGGAAGCTGTACAGACAGACCAAACCACTGCCTCAGGTTTTTCAGTCGTGATATTCTCCTTCTTCCAGGACCCCGACTTCCGGCAATCTTTCTCTGCATGGTGCAAGATTTCGTACTTCCCTGGATGTCCGAGATTATGTAGCTTTCAGATATTCCTTGTTTCAATTACTTATTTTTATTTATTATCCGCCTTATTTATTTTGAGTATTCTAATGTTGTACTTCTTTGTTTTTATTTTTCCGTTTATTGTGCGTCTTAGACTGACGAGCAATATAACTAACCTTTCTTAATGTAACCATAGTAAAACGTCTTCAGCTTGTAAACAGGTAGTTAAAAACTTCAGTTGTAAAATATTTAATGGGAAATTTATCGTTCAGCTTACAGAGTTTGAACTGCAGTAGTTTCTACCAGTATTATACGGGTCGTTTTACACTAAACTTGTGACTTTTATGCAGTCGTTTATGTTTACGAGTCCGTCCTTAGAGCGGATAGTTTTTATATAAAACAAATTTAGTCCTACAATGTTGCATCTGAAAATTTATAAGTTTGACCCAAATAATATGCTAAATTTAATTACTTTCTATAGTGAATTCTATATATAAGCACTCCACTAGCCCGCAGGAATATTCCGAGGTGTACAATTATATATAAAACGTTAAAATGACAACGCTAACCATTGAGAATAGACCCGAGTATTGTATTGTATATGAGATGATGTAATATTAGATACTGTTTTAAATATTGTCACGGGATCGTGCCTGTGGGAGGTAAATGAAGCATTTAAAATTATTTATCGATTTATTAATTTTTACATTAAACAATTATTCTACACATATTTACACTTGGACTTATGACTAACTCAACTTTCACTAACATTCCACTTGATACTCTGTAGATACATAATAACTACCTTATGAACATAAATACTACTGACGAACTCGAAAAAATATTATAATTGTGTTCTATAACGCCACTCTGGGACAGGCGTAGCCTAGTAGAGTGGCATAATCCACAAATTAAACAAAACAAAAAAAATGTGTAATTTATCTTATGTTTTATCTTGTTTTATTGTTAAATTAGTATTAAGTATCTTTGTTTGTAAACAAGGATTTTTTAAATAAATAAATGAATAAATAATTATTATAATAAATTTACAAAGTCACTCGACACGAATTTAATCGGAACACTGTTTTAAATTCACACTTAATTTCGTAATTCGCGCTGATTATCACTCCCGAATAAAACTTGTCTCTCATATACTAATGCACGTTGCTCAAATCACTCAAGTTCGTACTAAAAAACTTCTCACCTACAGGTAGGTACTTTCTTGATTTACTGTCCTACACACACTGTATTGTCGCTGGTTTTTTATGTATCGCCGAAACATCACAGTGACCAACTCAATGCGCAGTGCGGCGCCCTTGTATTTATAGACCCGTGTTCATGTCGCTTTCTCGATGTTTTCAGAATCCGGTGGACCATCCCAGAACCTTCTAATTATTGTCAATTTTTGCGCAAAAGATGTAGAGTGCTGTAAAATCATCCATTGCGTGTAATTCTATACGATTTTATCATCTCGTGACCAATAGTATACCTCTCGCTGACTTAATAATAAAAACATTCGACTCCCCAATACTTAATTATAAAATTTCAACTTGAAAGAACACGATGCTCGTATTATCTTAATGGCACTGGTGACGGGCCACACAGAATGGTTTCCGATTCATGATTCCATCTGCTCCATTCATAATTATTCTTGGAAGCATTTCAATGATAATTATTATATATTATGATGAATGCCGCTCCGTGGAGCTGAGCAATCAATGGCAATCACTAATTGCATTGACAACAGAACTGAACCTCGCTTGCGATGAGTGAAAACCACGTCACAAAATTAAATCGCATTTAACCCCACGCACTAATTAATATATTTCACTAGGTACAATCGATTATTTGGTAATGACACTTTACGCCAATAGTGTGCGTGAACGATATATGCGATTAAGAGACAAAGTTATATGACAGCTACACGCTAGACAGTAATGGAAAAACGCACGCTGTCGGTTATAAAATAAATAAGATAAATTTGCTAAGATCGATTTGCACGTAATCAATCATTTTAAAATAGTTTTGTTAAGTAAGAGAACACAACACGAAATGTCTTTTGGAATTAATAGGAAAAAAAACTACTTTCCACTGAGGAGGGGGGGGGGTTCAAAGCAAAAGCAAAAGATATTTAGGACAACATGGGAGAGGGAGTGGTTCAAAGGAGTTCAAAATAGAACTACGTGGTTTGAGGACGCTCCCTTATCTACTAGTTTCAGGATTGTTCAGTTGATGTATTTATTATTACTAAGATATTATGATTAATATTATTTCATTTCCTATCCATGAAAATATTAAATATTTAACAAATTAATGTACTATTATATTGTAACAATAAAAAATACATACTTGTAACAGATTCATCGGTATAGTGCCTTGAAGTAAAAAACACATTTTAGCTAATGTTAAAAAATAAAAAATACATTTGAGCTTAGAAATGAAAAGTAAAAAATCAATTATACAGGTGTAACAGAGCGAGTCCAAGATTAATAGATTCCTGCCCAAATTATGAGTCTAAAATGTTCTAACAACAACGTTCTTAGTTACGGAGATAAGCGACTTCAAAGTTTACCTTTTTTCAATATTTCTGATTTATCATCTGTAAAAGTTGAACTTTCATGTCCGTAATTTATATTGAATATTAATAATTCACTGTGTGGGTTGAACGAAAAATGTTTTCTTACTTCAACAAACAGGGAACAGCATTCATAAAGTTATCATTTAACATTTCGATTTATCTCAAATTCTCACCGGATATATCCGCCTCCCGCTTGTTTATCGACAGCCCGCCTACTCGCGTATCCTACAAATCAAAAACATTTTATTAATTTATGATCGCGGCATTTATTTTAACAGTCAAAGTAAAAACGTCTTCAAGAACACCGTGCCACAGGAATCTTGGCTCATGCTTGGCTCATGCTTGGCTCATGCTTGGCGCATGCGCTTTTTTATCGTTTTTCCTCGTCAGTCCCATCTGAAGCGGCTGTGCCAGAACATTTATTCTAATTATTTTATTACGTATTACTAGCCGCACACCCGTGAAAATCGCGGGAAATAATAATAACGACTTGTCTTGCGTTATCGCAACGTACATCGCGCGCTGATTGCGTGGCACACTCTAATTATATCTAAAGTTTTAATTCCAGCAATCAACGGACTTTACGACAGACGGACAGAAAACGAAATTATTGTGTTTGATTTTTTTTACACAGATGGCCGCTCATTTATATTACTCGAATTGTGACTCCTTACTATTTCGAATAATCCACCAGTCTCCTTCAACACTCGACATGATCCTAGGCAGTACAGAGGAGCCAGCAACACAATATCCACTCTTTCGTCACCTTCTTTCCGCTGTCTTTCCCCGTTTAGACTGGACTCCAGTTCAAAGATCACAGGTTTTTCAATTCCAGATTAGAATTGTCGTTGTAGCCGGGCCTCGTGATCGAGGATTCCCTCGCATTTTGACGTAGTTGCTGTTTCAGCGCCTCTCATCCTGCTTTGCGATGGAAAAATAGCCATATTCGAGGGGCGCACTCTCTCTCGGATATTTCACATAAGAAGGGGTCAGGTTGCATATATGTCCAACATCCAAATCGTGCATGATGCAATTATAGGCCTATCCTCGGTATTATCCAACTGACTACCAAATTAGACTACGTACTCTCTTACATTTCACGCACGCGCCAGGGAATACGATCACATGGAGGCAAAAAAAAAACGCTTCAAAAACTACCTTCATCAAAGTCGAGCCCCCATGAATGAGAATCGTGGTTAACACGATCTCCCGCCCTCTTAAATATTCTCTTCCATCTTTTCCGGAATCCTGCAGATCTCAGCGCTATCATCAGAGAAGTGGCTGTAGCTTTTTTCCACTTGATCGGTCATCTCACCTCAGCTAGCTTATCCAGGCTACCTTCTCTTCTGTGCAAGATGTCCAACAATTTGAATGAATCATGTCAGAGAAGTGGTTGAGAGTCTCCTCTTGATTTTGAGTTGTAATATGGTCACCTTTGTGCGTCTCGCTGTCCACTGTACACGTAGGTATACGCAACATGCGTTTTCAACACTACATCTCAAAGGTAACCTTATTTATTGATTGAAGTTTTTGGCTTTTGAGGAATCTTGTCTAAGCATGTGGTGAATTTTTTATATGATTTTTATTGATCGAAAATAAAATACAAACATGCATATCTGAACCTAAAATTTTCTTAATTGCATTTAACAACCCCAAAGAAAATACAGTCAGTCCACACCATTTTCTCGGACGTCTCATCCACCTCATGCCTCGATCAAATCGTTATTATTTAGCAAAGCAATGGCACCCTTCCCAACAAACTCCTTTTTAACTAAATCTGTAACTCGGGCAACGCCGGTTACGGACCGCTGGTGTTTAATTAATTACAATTTTTCACCGAAAAGCATATCCAAATCCCGAATAATATTGACTACGCAAATTTTTCGTTATTCCATTTTTCTCTGTCCTATTTTTACTGTAACAATGATAAGACCGACTCATAGTCATGTGTCTCAAATGACTGTGTTGTGCATTTGTCATTCATCTTAGTACGTACCACGTCACGCTTTTATTGCACGCGTTAATCAGGACAATCTTATTTAAAACGTATTCAGACTGGAAACGGCGAGGGTACCCCGGTACCCGCAAAGTCAAGGCAACCAGAGCTGATGCTGATTCAGCGAGTACCAACACAGAGACGGCTTGTGAGGGCGTAGAAGGCAAGGCCGTGAGACTTGTCACCGTTGAACCAGTTAAGTCGCGTGGACAGGATTCCAAGGGTACCGAGCTATTTATATAGTGTCTTACCTCACAATTCATTACTAGGTAATATAGTCACCTTTTCAACGTCACGACTTGCGGCATTTCGTGACGGGAAATGTTTTTTTGAGGCGGTGGAGTCGCCAATGTGCTTGTTAATTAGTGTCAAATTATTCCCTCGGAAATGCGCACCTCATCAACAACTCTTCAAGTTGTCAGACGCCTTTAGGAATAATTACAGAACGATGTTCGTTATTTATTAATTAGTATAGTATTATGTATATATGGTAGACATTAGCATTATTAACAACAAAAAAACATTTTTGTCGTTACAGAAGTAATATAACAATGCAAATTATTAATAATTCGCACTATTACATTAATTTACGCTAACATTATTTAAATTAATAAAAATAAAACACTTTGTATAAAACCACTAATGAATTTTATCAATATATTTCGGGGCCAGTGGTCCCTTCATCGGGATACAACATACACTAAAAATTAAAATTTTAACATTAATTGTAAAACAATAATTAGCATCTCAAAACTGAATTGTGTGATACAAGGTCATCCAATCTCGCCATGAAACGTAGTAAATTCGTATTGATTTATTCTGTTATGGAAGTGGATCGTGGACAGATATGGTCAGCAACTCAGATGTGCTCCAGAGAGCCAGAACTGAGAGAGAGTTGTTGACAAATATCCAAGTCCGAAATGTGTCATACTTGGGTCATGTACTTAGAGAGCCGATCCGAAATTATTTACCAATCGATGCATCCGAAAAGCAGCGGAATGAGTGTAATTAATCGAGCTTTGCAGCCGTGATTGAGTATCGATAAGCGCGTCTTTTCTTATGAAAGATCGTCAATTTGTTATTCTCAGTAGTAAGCTCTTTCTTCCAATAGCAGCTATCTCATTTCTGGAGAACATTTTCTTTGTATCAGTATTTGCGAACACGATACTTGAAATAAAGGCTCAAAAGATATTTGTGTGGTCTGCCTGTCATTTATGTATTTTAAATTTGGCAATGTTCAATTGTCTTGTCTGTTGTGGTAAGTCATTGTATAATGTTCATCCGCTGCAAATGAGTTTTGATTGTGGGTTTGGCGTGCTAGATTTTAGATGTTCAATTCAATTTATGTAATAAATAACAAACAGGATAAAATTACATTTAATTCGTAAATGTTATTATATTCAATTTATATACATATATAAGAATTCTTATCAAAGTTGTGAGAGAATCCTGCCTCGAATTCGGAAAATAGAGAGATATTGGACGAGTATATTATCTATTCTGCTTCTGCTGACATATTTCATGCATTACACGCGCACTCATACAATACATGTCACCTGCCGACACAAAGTATCTGTCTCTAGACGGGTGCACATCTCACAACACAAACCATCTCGCATAACCCGCCAAAGATGTAAACCGTCGACTATCCTGCCCAATCTTTTCGTTGAAACTTGCCGAAATACCTACCTACTTTCTCTGATATCGTCGCGTAATTTAGCCGTGCCTCGGCTGTGCATTCCGCAATGTTGTGTAGGTATTATGCAGAGCCGGAGAGCAGCGGCACCTGCTTTCCGGACGGCCGGCCGTTCGTGTCCGTTCCCCGGCCATGCACCGCCGGCGGCCCGCCCGGCTGTGGTGCGCGCCCCCTCGGGCGTGACCTGCCAGACCCGCCGGCGGAGGGAGCTGCGCCCAGCAGAGCGAGAAAGAAGAGCAGGGATGCCTGTCTCGGTCACGCTGAAACAAAATTAAAGTTGCGATAAATAAAAAATAAGAAAAAGAAGCATCCAGAGACTTCCAGAAGGGTGGGTGTAAAGACTCGAATAATCTAGAAAAGTGTAGAGCGATTCGAAGTTATACCTCTTTACATTTAAGAAAGACAACCGAATTAGTGTGTGTAAGTCGTGCGTACGAGGCACATTGTTTCGTTGTGTTGGTGTTTATACCCATATCGTACGTACATATACTAATTCGTATATCATATATTAATTATAGAAAGAGGTTTACTCGAGATGTATCGTAGCAAAAGCTTCGGGGGAATCTTTCTCATTCAATTTTGAATAGAAAATATTCTTAACACTGGGTGAAATGTCAACAATTAAAGTCTTCTATTACAATCTTTCCATTAAAAATCTTTTCTATTACACTCCAGTGCAGTACGTAACGCTGCATATAATGACATATCTGTTAATATAATATTTAATATAATACGTATTTACATATGTAAGTACTCTAGGTACTCTTGCACCGTTTTATTGCCGGCCAAAAGAACTCAGATAGATAATAATATAACGACATATTAATCTAGATATCATCAGAAGGTTCTAATCGAGGATCACAATACGCAATTTGTTGATAACATTTTTTTTTGGGTGTGGAATTTGATGTTTAATCTGATATATCTATTAATTAATTAATATACCACTTTGTGGTGCAACATGAAAAGGTAACCACTTATGCACCTGGGATCAATTTCGTTTTAAATAAGTTGGTTTTTTTACACTTGAATTGTCTTCATTTTTTTATAAATGTCGATAAAGCCCCCATATTGAGTCATTCTTATTTCGGAGTGCACGAATCTATTGTTTTGTATGGTGTTACATGTTGTTACGTGTATATTTTTATACTTAGTTCATAGTTTTCAACCCATTGTATAACTTTTATGTCATTGGAAAAATAAAATTTAAATTATAATTATAAAAAAAGTATTTTTGTATGTATTGTCTAAGAACGCAATTACTTGATTTTATCCAGTAATTAAGTTCTTAGAACCACACATTATATTGTTGAAATATAATCCGGTCTATAAAAAGAGTTAAAAAACTTTTAATAATAATTTACAGGCGTGTTCTAGTGTATATGTTAAATAATTCGGTAGAATATCGTGTACCTGTACATTAAAAAAAATATTGTTTAATACTCCACTTCAAAAATATAGTGGAATCATCACCAGCGGCGACATCTATGTATACTTTGTCTTGGGAATTACTCATTTTCAACCATGGATGTCTACAGCATAGTTCCTTCAAATATTTGAAATAAGACAAATAAATATACAACTTTAAAAAAAAAAGTGTGGATGTTCTTACGGTAAAATCGTGATCACTAAAATCAGCTCAAGATTTCCATGTAGGTATGTTTCCCATATAAATAGCTTCGCCATTCTCCGCAAATAACAGACAACTAACACTTCGCTCAGCATCAACATCTAATACAAATAGGTTAGCTGAAGTAAATCGCGTCCGCAAAACTAATTTCGGTGATCGTGCTTTCGCGGTGGCTGGACCAAAGTTATGGAACAAACTACCTAATAAACTCAGACAAACAGACAGCTTACCACAGTTCAAAAAACATCAAGACGCATTTATTTAGACAGTCCTATAAAAACCTGTAGAATCTGACCACAACAACACTAGCTAATGTTTTCCGTTCCTAGTGTGCACTCCGCGAAAACACCTAATTTTTTCAGGCACTCCCAACTGTTATAGTTTTAAACTTAAATTCCATTTCTTGCATGCCACCTAGTGAATAAGTAATAGTAAATACGTTTTTTTAACAGTAAGTTGTTTTGTAAGATAATTTTCTGTGTAAAGTACCCTTGAGGTGAGGATTCGCGAAAACGGCGCTATATAAATTATCCAAATATTATTATTATTCTTATTATTATTCTATAATTTAACTTAATTAATACAAAAAAGATTATAAACCGTCATAATTTTTCGTGCAATTTTTAAAAGTAGGACACTGTCTACGTGTAAGATTACGTCCCCGCTACGTATGTGGTTGTGGTACACATTTGTCAGTCACGCGGCTTATCTCTTTCGACGACCGTTGAAATATTTCTTTCGCGGCCCGACAGTCGTTAGGCAGTAACACGAATCTCACTTATCGCCACATGTACCGTAGTATTTTGTCCAGCACGACTTGAACCCGTGAATAAAATAAAAAAATTACTACACTTTTATTTTTAGGAATCTCAACAGTATAATTTATTATAATGATGCATTGGATAGTTGGTATACCAATTATAATAATGTATTGGATAGTTGGTAGACCAACTATAGTGATCCACTGCGTAAGATATTAAGTCAAAGCAAAACAGAAATAAAAATACAAAGTAATCCAGAAAGGGCAAGGGCAAAACCTTAATAAGAAAGAAGAGAAAAATTACATAAAATAGAGAGATAGGAAGGGAATTGAGGGGGGAAGTGGAGTGAGGTGTATGGGATTGTGTGTGTATTCTGCGTATGTATGTGGTGAAAATATGGGGCTATACGCAAAGAGTGATGAGAGTTTGGCTGGGGTGCGTCTATGTGATTGTCGGTCTAAATCAGTCCGGTGAAGATATAGAAACAAGTGGTTTAAATATGGTTTTTAAGTGCTGAGATGTTAGTATTAAATATATCAATGTCATTGAAGTGGACACTTGATAATTTCCAGTTGAATAAAATGGCCATTTTCTTCTGAATTCATGGCAAAGTGATCCCAGAAAAATATAGTAAACAATATTTTATTCAGTGCCTTTAAACTAGGGATGCGTCCGATAATCGCATATCGGCAATATCGTGGGTTTTCCGATATATCGGAATCGGCGATATTAATTCGCGATATTAATTCGCGCTTAATTATTTCATGTTTAAACGCGGCACAATTTATCTACGTTCATAATTTCATTCCGAACACGGAATTAGACATGCGCGCCGAGCCTGAATTTGCCAGCGGCGGCGTGCCGGCCTGAAACGGTCGGCGGCGGCGGCGCGCCGCGGCGTGGCTCATTTTTTTAGTGGATATGTTTTTTTAAGGAATGTTTAGATGTCGTGGAAAAACAGAAGCAAAAATATTCAAATCAAGGAATGTTCTATTATAAAGTTTACGAATGCAAATTTTTGGTGCAAAGAAAACCATGCATTGATTCAAGATTAGTTTTCTTTGCATAATTCATAATTGTCGTGTATGAATATGATCTTGTTAACTCTCACGGGGCTCATTTCATGTCTTCTGAGATTTAATTTTGTATTTAATTTAATTTATCTGGCTCTTAAGTTATATGTTGTGTTTTTATCCTTTTGCTAATCACTTTGGACACTATGGACTTTGCATTCATATTTTGTACTATAGCATTTTTTGGACTGACGGGTGCCTATCGGGTTGTCTCCAGTCAAGCACTCCCAATCCTGGCGGGCGTGCTCTCTGCCGATTTCGAGGTCCTTGAGGCTTGCGTCTGTCGCAGATTTCTGAGGGGCCTGGAAATAGTCTACTTTGGTAGAACTCTCAGGCCCCTGGAAAACGAGCGACCACAGGCGTTGGAAATGCGTGTTAGGCTAATAACGTCAGAAGTATGGCAAGATAAATGGGACACCGCCATCGCCGGCAGATGGACACACTCCTTCCCGAGGGTGAGGGTTAAAGAAAGAAACTTGAGTTTTTCCGGAGGTTATTTTCCGGCTCTAGACCACTATACGGTACAGATGCTTTCTGACCATGGAGAGTTCAGATCTAAACTCCATGATCTTGGACTCTCCGCTCATCCATGGTAGGTAAACCTATGCCAGAGAGCTAGAGTGCTCCAGACTCCGGGGCATATCCTCTGGAATTGTGAACTCTTGATGGATGCTAGATACGATATGCGTGTTGGAATATTCGGGCCACATGACACTGGTCGGCGTGTCATAAACGCCGATCTTGTTAAGAATGAAAGAAACTTTGAATGCCTCCGTGAGTTTGTTAGGGTGTGGGTGTCCCGTTGGAAACTCCTTAGGGCGACTACTCAATATGAATCCGAATAAAAATATCCTGCCGAAAATGGGTGGCGAAAGTGTAGGGCCGATATGTCAGCCATTGCTCATAGAACGGCCCTGGGTGTGTGGTGGATCCCCTCTTCTCTCATCGGACTCAGCCGAGACCTTTTGGCATTTACAACAATGCCGGAAACTGAAAACACACGCTCGCTGGGTATGCTGGTAGCTGGAATTGCCAGCACAGCTCTAGCGAGCGGGTTGAGCCACGGAAATGCTTTTTTTCTTTCTTTCCAGTAGATAAGGACCTTGGACAACTTCTACATCTTCTGATCTCATAGTAGCCAGGTACTTCCAACATTCTTGTGAAATTTCGGCGTCTTCTGAGTCTAAATCTGTGACGTTGCTGCTATATTTCTTGGAAAGTTTGGATAGCTAGGCTTGTTCAGAAGATGCACTTGCAACAGGTTCAGAGTCAGAAGTAGCTGCTGATATATCTTCAAATCTTCTTGTTACTAGATCTGTTGCCTTCACTTGTTTTTCAATGTAGTTTGCCAGAAACGCGGCGCGCGTGGTATTTTTATGCTCCATGTAGTTGTCAATTTCACTCAATCTCAGGTACACTTTTGATTCCATCGCCAGTTATGAGATCGTGCAACCCGTGCCCTAAGAAAAAGTGGCTGTCTTATATAGCTCTTTTAATATTTGATCCAGAATCTGTAACGGTATGGATTTCTTTGCCATTCAGGCTTTAGACCTGTGGTGGCCAAAGACGCGTACATAAACACGTGTAATGAGTTACCACATATGCTGACATCTAGCACGGCAGACCGTTACCCTCGATACAGAGGTCGAGGCAAAAGCGCTTAGCACAACGAACAAGGCGACAATGTAAGCCAGACCAATGACCGAATACAAAGGCGATGTATATCAGAGGACACGAAGAGCGGATAAACTCACCTTGCTGATCCAGACAAAATATCCAACACGCACTGCCGAGTAAAGACGAAGTCATAACAAACCCAATCTCTTTGTTCACATTCACTATAAAAACTGTAGTCTCTAGAGCAGACTATCTCACATCCCCAGTGAACGGCTCGTATAGCGGAAGTCCTCGCCGTCATACCTTCGAACGTCACGCTTTCACTTGTAACCTTCGTACCTACTGTATTCTTTATAACTTTTACTTTTGCAATTCAATACATTCTGTAAAACCATCGTGACTTTACATCATCAACACCGCTTCAACTCATCCTAAACCGGAGGGCTCATCCACCTCCACAGACCTTTTTGCATAATTTAATCGATAAAAACAGATGAAACAGTTTTAAAAAATCTAAAATTAAGGTGTTTCAAAAATGTAACACCCAAAATCGGCGCGCCGATTGGCTTGACTCGGCGGCGGCGGCGTGGCCCAAGGGCGGCGCGGCGCAGCGGCGCCGGCGCGGCGCGCATGTCTACACGGAATACATGTCGCATCAAAATTTTTACTATTCTCAAACTAAGCCAAAAGCCTGTGCTATGAAAATAGGACTGAATTGCTGGTGTAACTAAGCGAGCGTCATGACCACTACACCATCAAGCTACTCATATGATAATTTGAACGTAATGTTCTGTTAAATTACAATTATAAATTTTCATTATAAAGTAAACATTCTAAATAAATGGCAGCGAAAAAAAGGAAGGAAAAAATTGCATGCTTTTTCACTGCTTTTTGCCAAAAAAATAATAAAAATCAAAATTTCAAATAATTCTAGTTCATTGCCATAAAAAAATTCCAGTCTAGAATATACATTCTGATATAAATGAATAATAAAAACCCACATTTTCGTAAAAATAAAAACAAAATATGCATTTGCAGTGAATGTCCAGCATTAAGAATTATTTATATTCAATACTTTCTACGAAATAACCTGTTTAAATAAATATAAGAAAGTATTAAGAAGAAGATTCGTCGTAATCACTAAAATAACATTAAACCCAAGATAATTTTATAAAGCTTATTTCTTCATCGTGATAATTTGTTCGACGCACTAAAATAACATCGACGCGACAATAACGTAATTTCTTATAGCTTATCATATTCCTGCGACGCGATAAGGTGTCGTAAGTTTTATTTCTCGACAACATCGTGTCCACACAGCCGGGCACTAAAGTTTTCCTATCGCCAAGTCGGCAAACACTGTTTTATCTTCTTAAACCAGATAATGGTATCACATTATGTACACATTGTATTAGTCGTAATTTTATTACAATTCCTTATCGCCCTGTTTTCGCGAATGGAGATTTAAAATGCACCGTGACGTAATTCGAGTGTGTGATAAGAAATAACTTGGAAAATAATATGTGCGTAGATTACCTGCCTAAATACAGAACGTTCCAGAAACTAAAAGTCGATTAACGTCCAGCGGTTTTATTATTACCATACATACTAGCTGTGACCCGTCAAAAATGATGGGACTTTTACATGCCGGTTCCTAAAGAATAAGTATTTACTTATTTAGAACGCCCATGAAATAGTAATAACGATTTTTCTCAATCAAAATATTTAAACATTTTTTAAATATTTCCCCTCCCGGCAGTTAAAGGTACTATTCTAAACCCTGGCGATTGGGCGGAACATGAAATGGTTCCGTCTTTGCTACGTCTTATATATGCTGTATTTTTGACGGGTAATGCAGGCTCGATGATAGCAACATCGCTATCGTTGCCGCCTTCGGGTTTGCTGGCCCGGGGTTCAAGCCCCATCTCCAGCCGTTTAATTTCGTTTTTTTAGCCGTGAATTCGAACGAAATTACGGACGTTACACGAAATCACGGGGACAGACAGACAGCCAGATGGACGGAAGGGCAGACAACGAAATTATTATGTTTGATTATGTAATAAAGTCGTGTGGGGTAACTGTACGCGGAGGTGTAAGTGTGCGCAGTGAAATTTGCGATGAAGCCGTGAACAGATTTCTCAAATTAGTTTCGCTTCGGATTCCCTCAAAGCAGGTCGTGTGGTCGGAGAAGACTGCATCGAAAATTAAAATTGACAGGTAAATAATATTTTGTCATACTTTACTTTTTTGTTTTCAAAAAAAAAATGTTCTATGCTATTTCATCTCACAATAATATTGTTATCGTCGCCTTACAATAAGAGCCAGCTCTCATGCAGTCAACCATTACTCCGATATGTGCAGTTTCCTTTATTTTGTGCGCAGTTTGGCCGGCGCCACACGCGTCGTCACGACGTCGCGTCTCATGTTTTTAAATGCAAAGCGCCACATTCGACGGATCGCCCGCACCGCGCACGCACGTGTGTTTGTTGCAGACTGAATCCGCCGCAAAGTATTGCATTTGACTGCTAAATTCGGTTGCGGATTTGGCGCGATACTCAGTGTAGCGCCGGCCTAACTGCGCACAAAATAAAGGAAACTGCACATATCGGAGTAATGGTTGACTGCATGAGAGCTGTCTTATATATAGCAAACAAAAAATAATTAAGACATGCTTTCAAACGCTTTCTTTGCATACGTTCGTAATCGATTTTTAACATCATTCTTGCAGTATCCAAATATTAAAAACGTTGTTTTAAAGTTTGAAACAAATTTTCGAACGGCATGATCTTCAGCTGTTTTTATTTATTTATTTTATTTTATTTTAATCGAATTAATAATCAAATCATGTCGAAAATGATTTAAATAGTCATCCACTTTACGTAAATGTTGAAAATTTCAGAACTCTGGCTAGTCCGGAAGTTGGTGAAAAATTAATTTCAAGATTACACCACAACAAACAACAAACAAGCAGATAAATAAGTTTAAGTAAAAAAGCATGTCACAAACAGCTTACACTTGTCTCTTACTCAAGTAAATAATTGAGCTCCTGTTACATTTTCACAGTGAAAAATGCCACGTGTTTATATAAGCAAACATCCAGAGAGGACAGTCTGCACTCAAGAGCAGATTGATGCTGCGAAAAAGCTTATAGAAGAGGGAAAAAGTAAGCGAGCTGCAGCAGATATTGTCGGAATTAATGAGAGCACTCTAAGAAAACGGCTAAAACTTAATTCGATTGCGGCGTCAATGGGGCGAAATCGTCCACCAACGTCCAGAAAGGTAAGATTTTATAAAAATACCTTCCATCGTGTGGTAATGTGATTCTCCAGAGTAGTGAAGGTCCTATTAGAGCTTCTACGATCAAACATAATAATTTCGTTGCCTGTCCTATATCCCAAGAATTTGGTTCGAATCTCGAATATCTCTGCCTTAGAGCTTCGAAACTGGAGAGAGCTGGCACTAGACCGAGATGAGTGGAGGAAAAGTATTGAGGAGGCCAAGACCCACCAAGGGTTGTAGTGCCAAGAATGTTGATGATGATGATTGTGGAGTATGATTAGACATTAGGGACCTACACTCACAAGCCCTCTAGGTTGACAATTGGCGAAAAGATGTGGAGAACATAGAAGAATAGAAGGATTTGTTTTGTAAATGGGTTTAAACAATGCGTATTTTATCTCGATATCCAAAGAAAATTTTATACAACTGGCTATAACCTATCAAAAATGACGCACTTTTAAAGTTTGAATTTTAGCTTCACATTAATTAGCCACAACATTGCAAAATAAATTTATGGCGTTAACTTTGTGGTTGGACACAATTATTAATTTTAATTACAAAGTTGTTTAATTAAAATTAATAATGTAAACAAATTATTTTTTACATTAACAGTTACATTACATTTTACATTAACATAACAATTTTAATGAACTCACAGTTTCTGTTAATCCTAATGACCTGATCTCAAAATGTTGAATTTCTACTTCATTTACTTCAATATTTCACAAAATGTCAAATAAAATTTTACCTGCACATCAAATGAAATTATCGTGAAATGGTGATCCGTTTATGTTAGCGTGTAAACCGTCTGGTAGTCGTTTCGGACGTGAGTAAAGGTTACGAAAACTGCGTTATTTAGCGTTTAGTAACGGACATTGTTACATATTTTGATGATTTCATCCACATTCTCGTGCAATTAAAATAACCGTATTTCAGAATTTCGATTAAGATCTTTTAACCCTGAATTATTGACCGACTATTTTTCGGAGAATTTTTCTTTCCATGTACACATTAATAATATTTTATTATTAATCGACGCTTCGGTTATCGTTTCTTGCGTAACCCAAACGTCAAAATATTTTTTTAATCTTGTTATTATAATGGCAATTAAGATAGTGTGTTTTCCATTAGAGGAGATTAATTCCTATCACCAGCACGTGTTTGGCAAGAGTTATCACGTAAGGTACTATCTCCCGCATGCAGTGCCGGATCGAGCCAGCGCGGAGCCCCAAGCGAGTGTTAAGGTACAGATACACATGCTTATTTAGTGGCATGCTAATGAGAATGCCACTAATGCATGCCCTAACAACTGTACACACTTGCTCATTACTAGCATGCTTATTAGTGGCATGCTCATAAATAAGCATGCTCAAAGCTAACAATCAAACACACATGCTTATCAATAGAGACGCTCTTGTTCAAAATGGAAACTTTGCAAACTGAATTAAAAAATTCAAGTGAATCAATAAATCAAAACAGTTCCCGAGTTTCCATCCGCAAATTTTTGATTTTAGTTTTTATAATTTTTATTGTAAGATTTGAATCATTCATCCCTTTTAATAAAGTTTCATAAACATTATTTCTCGCTATATTATTTTTACACAACGGTGACCGAGTATTCCACAGACATTCGTGATTCCTATAATAAGTCACAAAAAGTAATGTTTTATCATCTCCCCAACGCGCCATACTTGTTTCATCTGTCGCGGACTGAGAAGATCGCATTGATAATACTACATTGGCCCGCGAGTGACATAAGCATGCTCATAATAAGCAAGCCTGTTCACACATGCTCCAAAGATACCCCTTCTCATGGTGAATGACAGTGGCATGCTCATTACTAGCAATGTGCGTACACACATGCCACTAATAAGCAAGGTCTAAAGAAGCATATTGCGCATGCTCACGTGCCACTAATAAGCATGTGTATCAGTAGCTTTAGAGACCCTTGATTTGATTTAGGATATAAAATAAAATAAACACGTTTACTAGCAAACGTTTCTCGACTTAGGGCCGGTTGTTTCAAGTTGTATCAAAGTAAAAGTTCGTTTAAAGTTTGGCAGATGATTTACGGTTATGTGTATTCGCGAAGTGATCAAGGTGATTATGCCCATCTACCGAAACATAATCACGTCTGATGCGTGTAACAGTGGACCTTGAAGGCGTATGCATTAATGTGCGTTGTGTAGGTGCATGACAAGGCTGAGCGGTATGTGATGCAGGATGAATTGATAGAAGTACTGTGAATGGTACCCACCGCTTACCCAGGACCGTTTTATGAGCAAAAGCTCCCATATCGGTCCTTCTCATTCGTCTCCAGGTTGACATTTTTTTTAGCTACAATGCAAGACCGTGCTGCCCCGCACGGGTCATATAAACCGGCCGCAAAAACAAAACCATTCACAGACCGACACCATTAGATACGTCTTTATTGCATAAAAGAAATACATAAATAAGTACAAGAACAATGAAAAGGTAATAACAAAAGAAGAAAAATAATACATAGTAGACGAATTTCGCGGTGGCGGCAGTGGATGGCTAAGGTCAAACAGACACCCCCTAAACTGGGAAAGAGACGAAACAAATAATAATAAAACTCACACTTAACTCGTTGATTTATTGCGGGACACAGAATTTACATGTTTCAACAATATACTAAGAGAGAGAATGTAGCGTGGTACCGCGGTCGCAGGTCGGCAAGAGAATGGCGTGGTATTGGCGGGCTGCCTGGTCGGTATTTTGCCGGCGCCTCGGGCTTCTCATTGGATGGTTTACCTCGAGCGCGATTGGTCCATTTGGCACGCTCGAGGGCCTAGAATCCGGCCAGGCCTAGCTCACCACAAAAGGATAGATTTTTGATTTCTCCACCAATCAAACGATCGTTTCCATGAAAGTCTATGCTTTAAACGAACTTATTCTATTATATTCCAAACAACAATTTTTTTACAAGTCATCTCAGTTTTTAGTTCAGTCTCCCAAATCTACAGTTTTTTTTTTTTTTTTTTTTTTTTTTTTTTTTTTTTTAAGTTTACAGTTTGCTACAGCTTTTCTTACGGTCATATACAATATTACTATAGGACAAGGTTTGCAACAGGGAGTTAATGCTACGCTGGCCTACGTAATTGGGGGGGGGGGGGGGGGGTTAGAGTTCTTTCATTTATTTTATATGGCACAATTAAACCAGAACAGAAAATGCGATCGATAAATCTGCGCAGATCGGTTTGCACATAATCAATCATTTTAAAATAGTTTTGGTAAAAGAGAGAAAACAGCACAAAATGTATTTTGGAATTAATAGGAAAAACAACGTTTCACCCGGGGGGAAGGGGGGTGGCACGGTGGCAGATGGTTTATTATCAAATATGACAATTAGCGCATGATTTATATTTATTTATTTTTACATTTGTTAAGGCGTTTGATTTTCTACAACTTAATAGTCGCTGAAATAGTCTGATAAATAAGTGTAATTGATAAATTTAAATTCTGATTTTTATTTCGTGGCCCGTAGCATTGGCTACTTCTGTTACACGGCTAATCCGGCACTGCCCGCATGTTGATATGTGGACCAAAGAGGTCGTATGAATGAATATCTCCAAGATTATTTTGTATTTTCGAAAGCTTCTATTGCGACCCAGCATTTTCAAGGTCTTCAACTTGATTAGATAAACACCTACGGGTGACGCTTCAATCCGCGTCAACGTGTTCAGCATCCATTAACAGTTGAAAGGGAGCTCGAACTTTTCAGAGGGTTTATCAGAGTGTGGGTCGCCCGGTGGGAAATATTGGAGCGACATGTCGACTAGTGATGTTAACTGCCCCCCGTTGTTATCGGGATAGGGTAACTGTCGACATTTCACCCAAATTATATAGAATATTTTCTTTTCAAAATTAAATGAACAAGAGTTAGCGAAGTTTTAGCTACTAGCTACGAGATACTTGTGTAGATTTTCTCCTCAAAAGCAATCCCCAAACTGCAACTGTACCGAACAATAATGATGAAATGTGAAGTAAATAAGTGGGAAAAGAATACAATGAAGCAGTCACGAACCAACACTAATTCCGCGTCATTGCATCGCGACAAAAAATGTCAGACCGACTCACAAAAAACGGAATATAAATAGCAAAGCGACTCTGAATCCGGGTCCCTTGACCGCGCACCATTTTTAAAAGGCGTGGAAAAAATACTGAATCAAAGTTCTTCTCGGCTACAGTGTTGTCCCATTACCAAACGAGTTTCCGACGGCAACAAAAACCGCGTCACCGTTGACATAATTCCGACGTTGCCTGCGAAGCGGAAAATCAATGTCATCGTACTCGCCTCTCACTTCGCACCAATCACCGTCACACCTTTGCCTCCTTAACACCGCGAGTGGTATATATGTAAATAATAAAATAATAAGTCCGTATCACACAATGGTGCCCGACTCGTGCGTGTTGTTTCGGTAAATGCTCACCATCCTTAATGATAGGACAAATGTTTATTTTTGGTTTACTCGTCAATCCCGTCGGTCCCGGAGCTCGCACATTTTTGAAGTGAAACTTCTTAGGTGGCGATTCGACAATCGGTAAGTGGATGAGAATTTAGAGTAAAATTTCAAGGACGCGTCACGTTTAGGCACATTTCGTTACACGAGAGAGAAGAAAGATGTGACGTAGAGAAAAATAACTATATATTCCGACGCCATGGAAAGGGAGCAAAAGAGAGCGACGTATACACAACGATACAAAGCGTTAGAATAAGTTAGATGTACGCCTCGGACGCTACACATGAACAGCTGAAGTACCAAGCATACGTTGTGTTATTAATATTTATCATTGTGTTTTGTGATTATTTTAATACAACCTCACAAATTTTTCAGTTGTTCTTCTTCCAGGTTACAAAGATCTCACGGGGAAAGAGCGGGCATACTTTCAAAATTTTCTTCTTCTCTTTTTCCTATTTCACTTATTATTCTTCCACATTCTTCTTTAACTATCAGTGTGACTGCTGCCAGGCTAAATTTACTCCCAAGTAGGGAGCAACGGATATGCTCGTCTTCATTGAAATTAATAAGTGCATTAGATTACCTATTCTGAAAATAACTACATATATCCCTATTTTAGCTAAAAATAACTATTATATCCATATTTTTGTTTTATTTTTGCTTCTATTTAGATACTAGATAATATAATTAGTAAGTACAATAAGTGGTTGTTGTTGGTGTTTTTGTTCTTAGTCCTCCTCACTTGGGATTCCTGTGCTAAGGCGGACTAGTAAAATCTAATGTCTTAATTGTCTTTTACTTGCTACTTTTTACCTTGTAGATCCACGACTACTTTCCAAAGTAGTCTTGGATCTACTAAAAATGGAAAAGTCGTCAATGTAAATTAATTAAATAATTAAACGTTCGTAAATAAATACAGCCTGTCTATTTTTGAGTGTTGGGGTAGCAACAAATTTGCTATCAAACATAATGATTTCGATGTCTGTCCGTCCGTCCGTCTGTCTGTCCCCGTAACTTTGTGTAAAGTCCGTAATTTCATTCATGGCTAAAAAAACGGCCGGATACTTGAACCCCGGGCCACTAAACCATGGTGGGTACCATTCACAGGGTTATATTAGGTCCTTACATATGAAATTGACGTTTAGTATGGGAGGAACATAAAAATCAAACATCCAAATTTCGAAAAAAATGGTAATC